>JAPYZJ010000549.1:0-41080 GCA_030522765.1 Ophioninae sp. B BG-2022a
TTTATACCAAACGTTTCCTCACGAATAGGTACTGAAAGTCATCAACACCGGGGTCTTCATGGATGACGAATCACATTTTTTCATTCGTCTTAACACTTCTAAAACATCTAAAAAAACAGGATGCAAGCTTATTCCAAACTAATTCCTCCATACGTATTTAAACAATTAAAGATATTAATTTCCGCATAGCAAAGGTTTCATAATAGCCTAAGACCTTTTCCACGCGTACTTAACGAAACGAATGAAATTTTCAAAAATTCCAGTTACCGCTTAATTCCACCTCGCTCTTACCAGATTTCGGATAATCGTGGAAAACATGTAAAAGAAGACTTGGAGTAGACTCGATCGTTCGATCAAGCCTCATAACAATTAAAGTGCAGTGATAATAGTGCTTTGTAGAATTGTACGTAGCATGTTGGGGCTTTTTAACGAGGTCGTACGGAATACGTTGATTGCTCACGGCACGATCTATTAATTGGCAAATACAGGGGATACGATGAATGAAATGAGGAGTGAGTGGGAGTTGGATAGTCCGGTATTACAGCTTGAGTTCGGGCGGACACAAACGTGGATTGAACGTAGGTGCACGTGGCAGGAGAGGAGCAAAGGAATGATCGGTTTATATCGATCAACATCGTAATTCCCTCTCGTGTGTCCAAAGTGTCGGGTCATAATTTTGAGCGTAACGAGGCAACCGAGATACCATGAAGAATCGTCTCGTCTCCATAAAGTTATTAGCTTTTTTTTTTGTTCTTCATCCTATACAATATCTACCAGCTAATTAAAAAAAAAAAAACGAAGAAAAGATTGCAAACGTGCTATTCGAAAGATTTATCGTTTCTATTATTTCTCTGCGCTGTTTATGAATAAATACGAGATGGGGAAAGTGTGGGCGAGAATAGACAACGCGTGCATGTGCGCTCAAAGTTTACAGACGAGTCGTTGGACGAACGCTCGTTCAAACATCAGCCCCTCCACGCCCCATATTTATTTAACTCCGGTGAGTTAATATTTGTTGATTTACAATTGCCAAAGAGACAGGTAAAGTGTTGGGTCGAGTAATCAATGAGTGAGTGTCAATGTACGAGGTATGAGTGAAGAGAAATCATTTTTTTTTCATTTTCGACTTGGCCTTCTCTGTGGTCTTCAAGAAGGCCGTTTCAATAGCTATTGACTTCGTAAAACAGGGCTCATCGCGAGAGTGATTGATTGATTAAGTCATCGATTATGCTTGTCTCGGTTCAGCTTTGAGAAATGTGTAGTAACGTATGAACCTCAGACATAATTTAATAAAAAGTCATAAAAAATCATATCAAGAAAGTACGGAACATGAGAGAAAGTCCTCGGTAGATAAATAAATAATAATATGAAAAATGAAAATTTAAAACAAGCCTGAGAAAAAAGTGGAACGTGTCCAATCAACGGATAGAAATATTTAAGAAAAATGATTGAGTGCAACGATATGAAAATGAAATAGAAAAATATAAAATATATCGAGAAACGCATCGGACTCTGTAGCTGACCACATCGTGTTGAAAGAAAGGACAAAGAAAGTTTTATATTAGTTATTCTTTTTCATTATTATTGTATTTATGAATAATGAGAAATACTAAAAATATAAATAATACTAAATATCGAGACGAATGTGAATATTATTATTATTGTCGTTAATAATAATAATAATAATAATAATAATAATAACAATAATAATAATAATAAAAACCAGTTCGTGAGAGTATTCTACGGACGTGTGTCAAATAGAATACTCTTACAAGCTGGTTATTATTACTATGATTATTATTATTATTCCCATTAGTATCATAGGGACCGGCTAAACGCCGAAAATTGTGAGAGGAAAAATGTTTAAAAAAAAAATAATAGTAAGAATATTCATATTACTAGTTACTATTATTTGTTTTACTTTTCACTATTGTAAATATCAATATTTACGATTATTCGCACCATTACTAACGAAGTGTTTATCCCATATGTATACCATTGTCTGTTTTTACAGTTTTAGTCTGTTCTTCGTTCCTTTTTGTAAAATTATCTTGACTTACAACGGTCATATAAGTTTTACGTATTTTTATTTCTCGCGATAAATTTTTGTTCTTATTTTTTTTGCGATTCACTATTATTACTAGTCTTCTCATTTTCCTGCCTCTATTTTTCTTTGCTAGCTTTTCAAACTGTTCTACTAGCTCTTGCCTCCACTGTTAACAGTTAATAATATTCATTATTTTTATTACCGATATCTTATTAATATTTTTATTACTTTTTAAAAATAAATGTATTCATTACTACTACCACTATTCAGTAGCAGTAGTAATAAGTAGATACCAATGATCATAATAATATTAATAAAAACGTAGCTAAGTAAAAAAAGTCTTCGTGATTGCACATTTATCAATTCGCGAGCTTCTTCGACTTCACCAAAAAATTAAAGTACTCTCTACCTGTTTGACTAATTAATACAAAAGTCAACTCAATATGACCAAATTTGATTCTTCGATCCCTTGACCTCAATTATTGTTCCACGATCATGTTTTGATTTCGATTGTCAAAGCTGACTGAAGAATTTTCAGGAATGTCGTTACGTGAATGAGCCTCATTGAAAAAACATTTCGTTACTGAAATTTAAACCAGCCGTGTACTGGTCTTGGTTCACGAATAGGCCTCTGCGCTCAGCCATGTTGCAATTCATGATGGCCGCCGAAACTCGACGTTTCCAGGCATAAAAGACCTCGCCCCATGGGAATTCTGCCAATGGCGTTACCTCCAACACGGTCATTCATCCCTTCCTGAACTTCCGTCGTGCTTCCCCCCTGGGTTAAACCGGGAAGCCTGGAGCGTCGCCCGCTCCTCAGCCAATCCAGCGGTCCGGATAAACTCTGGCGTTGGCGGCCATCATTGCGAGTCAACGATGCGCGCGCAACTTTCCCTCCGGGACGTCACATGTGGAATTTATTTCCGTAGGATTCTCCGATCGCTGTAGGCGGAACGAGAAGAAATCTTGGATTCGAGTAAATTACCTGAAATGGAATGGTTCAGCAGCCTGAGGTACGACCAATCTGAAAAACGTGGCGATGGAAAGATTCTTTTCAAACGTGGCTCTAGAAAGTCTTTCAGGAAATGAGATTTTTGAAAGATTTCCAGAAAATGTGACTCTAGAAGGACTTCTAGAGAAGGTGGCTTCAGAACGACTTCCGGAGAAAGTTGCTCCAGAAAGACTTCTGGATAACGTAGCTCTAGAAAGATTAATGGAGCATGTGACTGAGGAAAGATTTCTGAAGAGTGTGGCTCCAAAGTCGATGAGGAGCTTCATTTTTATTTGTAGGAAGAGTGAAAGTTGCGAGGACATAAAGTTGCAGTTTATTTCGGTTATGGAGCGTTATGCTTTTTTTTTTCTGGGTCTTCAGCACCGATGAGTAACGGTCGATGATGGACGATTGAAGAGGGACCATTTGAACGGTCGATGGTTCAGGAAATTGCGTTGCCGACTGAAGGGCGGACAGGGAAACACGCGTAGCCCCAAATGACTCGCGGATGGTTGGATCATCGTTTAGTAACAGAGAACAATAAACATAGAAACGTGTACTTTCACAGAATTTCATCATTTATACGCGCGTAAAGCTCGTTGGATAGTCGCTTTTATTATTACAATTCGCACCTTTTATCGTTCGTAAATTTAAACGGTAACAAAGAGGTTATGAGGCATTCGGGTGATAAGGTTTCGAATATCTCACGAGACAGTCAATTTCAATGGTGGCGACTACTACGGTCGTCTATACTCAACTGAGCCGATACTAAGCTGATCGTTATTTCCGAATGACAAATCTGTTGCGATCGTAATCGTTGTTGGACAGAACTTTTGCGTATGTCAATGTTATCGGATGAGTTGCAGTATCGAGAAACCTTAATGACTTTCGAAACTGCTGTATCGATGGTGGTCAAGGTTTTTCCCGGTTGTATCCGTTATCAGTACAATCTCCCGGCCTTAGTGGGCTGATACGTTCCATGCGTTGGTAAGGAAGGTATTCAGGACTTTGAGACGCACGGTCGGTATGAGATGGGTCTTGCCTGAAGGGTTCCAAGAACCACCGCGTCCTCGGAGCGTGGAGCTCCCTCAGCCGCCTATCGATGACACTAAGGATCGTCCACTTTCCTTGTGGCTCTTTGTTCGATGGCTCCGCCGATGTCTGCTCATACATACTCTTTCAGAAGAATTGTGTCCTCGCGAACGTTTCTCATGATTGGCCTGATTGACGATTCCACTATAGGCATTCAGAAATCATTTTCTTTTGCTCTTTTCCCATTTTGAAATACTTTGGGCATGACCAGGGCCAATTTGCAGATGGTTTGTATTTTGCCCCTTCGGACTTTAGTAAGAGCTATCAGTTCTTGCTGCCCAGATTGTCTTCTCCACTTGAACAATGTAATTGAAGCACAGATCATATAAAGCGTGGTACAAAGCATCTGATTCTAGTAGCACGCCTCATTGACCACTTGCGAACCGTATTTCGGTTTCCCCGTTGATATGTAGCTAGGGTTTACAGTTTCGAGTCTAGAAACTTGCGTGGCATTTGATCGAAGCTGTTTTAACGGAGAAATAGTGTGAACTGGAAGCACTTGTTTCTACTTGCTGATTTATAAACTAAAGTTTATTTGCGAGCTCAATTGACTCAGCCAATACCCCCTACCGTTCCGTGCTGTTTTCTAGACAATACAAAATAGTAATAGAGTTCATTGTAAAATTGATAGCTTGATCGTAACTTTTTCGCAGCAGCTGAGCGATCTACCCTGTGAAAGATCTGGCAACAAGTAACAAGACCAGGTAACTTCAATTGAATTCGATGAATACCTATTGGGTTATACCTATTCAGCTTTGTCGAGGAGACAGACAACTTGAAACATCTCGATTCCTGCTCGATCTAAAGGCGGTTATCAGTTTGAGTAGATTTTAGACTGATAAGTCGTTCAATTTGCCCCTCCAAGCTATGGATCACTCTCGAGTACAAGTTTTAAAGCCCACTTTTGAATACACTTCCAATGATTTCTTGATGCATTTTGAAAGTTACGACAGCTTGCTAACGACTGCTTCATTTAACGACGCTCATTTTTCCGCCGTAAATCGCTATTTCGTACAGGCAATGTTTGTTGGTCATCGATCTAACCAGTTTCATTGTATTCAGTTCTCCCATATGTTACGTGCACCAGCTGATCGGATTTCGCAACGCCTCTATAAACCATTGCAAAATTTCCATTTGGTCGTTTGGCCACGTGGTGCCCTATACGGTTAAACGCGTCTACCTGGATACGAGATTCCAGCATACCCGACACGAGCTCAGCTTTAATCCGATTGCCAGCAATAAAACTATTAGATCTACGAGATACATGGGGGAACCTGGATACGTGTTAGGCTGGTACAGAAAGCCGCTGATTACCATCGGAGGATGACGCTGGTAACCAGTTTGAGCCTATGCGAAGAGGTCCACCGAGCTAGGGGAGGATCTAATTGGCAAGCATTGGGCCAGAGGCGGGGGAGAGAAAGTGGGAGTGAGAGAGAAAGAGAAGACCTGCATGACCGCAATGTTTCCTGGCAACCTTAGTACAGATTCCCCGCAATCTCTTTGGTAAGATTCATCGAGTTATTTATTCCTACACGAAAAAAACCCAGGAAAGATGATTTTTTTTGCGTTTCCACCATCTTATGCATCGAGAGAGACCACCCAGGCTTGTAGCCTCTATAATTTTCTTCCTGCAGATCGTGGAGTGGTGTTTCGAGATTCAAGGTCTCCCCTTACCCTCGTCAACGTCTGGGTAACACTGAATCCTTTTTTTCTTGTTCGTCCTCGCTCTCCCTTTCTGTCTGTCTTTCCCTCTCTCTCTTTCTCTCTCTCTCTCTCTGTCCACCAATGTCTTATTGCATCAATGCCTCTTCCCGAACAATGGGAACACTTAACAAAGAAAAATCGATTGGAGCCGAAGAAGTTTATTAGGCAATTAATATCCCATCAGGCTTTCCATCCGTGTCTTCGGGTTATGGGATTCGATTTTAGGAGGCTTCATTCGACACTTTGTATTCCTCGCGAATTCGAATGAATCCGAAATAAGGCGATTCCTACTCCTCCTCTCAGTCCCCTGCCATCAGGCTGTCTTTGCCTTCTTTCCTTTCTTTTTTTCGTCCAACTTGCTCTCCTCGGTAACAGAGGCGAGCTATGCGCCGGGTATCCGGAGCCAGTGAACCAACGGGACAGGGAGAGGAAGGGGAGGCCTCGCGGCCATCGATTTCTGCTTTTGCTGGGTTGCCAGTGCGCATGCGCCTCAAGAACCGGTATACAGAGAAGCCCCGGTTTTCCCCACTCTGTGGAACTAATTCCCCCGGTACCAATCTTTCTCTCCCCTCTTTCTTCGTCCTCCCTTCTCTGTTTCTCTCTTTTCCTTTCCTCCTCTATTTTGCTGGTTCTCTTCTATGTGGAGGCAACGTGGTTAGCCGCAGTGTATTGGCGGACGGATATATACGCAGGCTTTATAACAAAGTCGAAATGTGATGGTGAGAATACACGATCGCACCCCCGGGAACCAGCACCGAATTAGGGGCGCGTACCTTGTGCGCCAACGATGCTACGTATATACATTTAGGTATACGGTTCAACATCAGCAGCGAGAATTCCCTCTCCCTGCCAGTTCAAAGCCCTTGCCACTTATTTAATCCTGTAACCATCCCTCGTACTACCCTTCCTGTTCTCAGTATCCCTGTAACAACCCCGCCATTCTCGATGATCCACCCCGGGCTCTGCCGCGAACTACCCCCATCACTCTGCAAAGGGCTTCAGTCTGCGATGCCCACACTCCTCCCTTGATCACTCTCTTTCTCTGCACTTCCATTATCTGAGGCAAGGCTTATCTTGGATCCCACCATCCGCTTGTTCTATATTGGAAAAGTTTGATAGCGTTTGCTCCATTCCAGCCAACTCCAGGATAGATGCAGGGCCTTGTAGATTCTTTGATGAAATTTCGAGCCTTGTGAAAAAGTGCTTACACCTTCAACTTCTTGGTGAATGAGGAATCCATGGATCTTGGAGGAAAATGTAGTTGAGTTACTAGGGGAGAAGTGATTTTCGAATTTAAACATCTTTGGCAAAGACTTTTAGGAAATATCGTTATTTGAAAGGTATAACTTCTCATCAGGATTATTGTTATTTGGTAGAAGAATTAGTTCTTCATGAAAATAGGTTCTATTGTTTCTTTTTTGGGAATTATTAGATGACACCCTGATTCGTAGATAACAATATTACGGATAATTGATTGCTATTATTTCTGCTAGCTCATTATATTACTTTATAGATCATTTGATACGATCGTCTCGACGATAGGAGCACGGAAATATGAGGAAATGGCTTACGTACGCATTAATTGATCGGCAAAATCAACAAATAAACTGCTCATTAAATTTGTACCCCGAGAGAGAGTCAATCAGCTGCGACATCTCTACCACTGCCGTAAACAGTGCTTCTGAAAGTTGACAACGTCGATATGGCCTGCTACCGAGTTTCGTCAACATTCCAATTTTCCCTACGTCCTATAAGAGCTACGAAAACATATTATTTTTTCTAATCGTTACCTGAGATTTTAGAGGTGAATCTATGAAAACATATTTCGGATAATGATGTTTACGACAAAATTACACGTTGCATTCGAAAGTCTCGACATCAAAGCCGGTCGGAAACATACCATGGCTATATTCCTCACGTTCTCCTACGCTGATGATATCCCTGTTGTCCATTCTCTCTCTCTCTCCACCTCATTTTGAGAATTCCCTCGCGACATTATCGGGCCATCTTTATTCAAGCCTCCCAGGGTTTGGTGTGTTTAGAGGGGTTGGTTTTCGCAGCTGTACGTGGTGGCAGCAAACGGGGGAGGTAAAGAAGAGGCGCACCCCTCTGCTCCGTGGCAGAGGGTGGCTCCAGTCCCTCTCAACGGGGTAGAACGGAGTTTTACGAGGACACCGAAATCTCCTCATCAAGCTTCCGTAGCGCGGTATCCTACGTAGCGCGTCTACCAGAGAAGCTCTGTAATAAGGTGCCCTTCGGCGCAGTGAAAGGGCTACAGCACGCAAAGCTCGTCCGCAGACTTGAAAATTGTACGGGGGAGTGGTTTTTGTTTCTACAAAATACCTCGTTCTCCAAGGGCTCTCCCATCTCCCGAGTCTGCGGAAAACGAGGACGCAGGCTTCATTCTAATTATTCAGTAAATTAAATACTACAAAGCTAGAGGGAGACTTAAACCTCGAACGATCTCCTGGACACCCGCGTCTATCCTTTCTTCAACGTTAATTTATTCCTCGAGCGAGCCAATCGATAGCAACTTCGTACACGTGAAACTCTCATCAAGCCTCATCCTCCTTGACGATGCAATCTAGATTTTTGCTGTTATAACGATCCAAAGTCATCAGCCTTGCCTCAACCCCACCATTCTTCAGCTCGCAGCTTGCGTGGGCAAATTTACGTGTTTATCCCCTTTTAAACTGACGAAGGGAGAGACATTTTTCAGCGCAATTCGCTCGCGAATGGGGTAGTTTTACGAGAGCGTAGAAATTTCCTAATCAAGGTCGATGCTCGAACGGGAGGACCAACGGAAATTGCAGTCCAAGGGTGAATTCACCAAAGCTGTTTTGGTGGAGAATCCGGGTGATATACGTCTGCAGATCGCACACAAATGAGGCAGCTTGATTCCAATTATTCAGTGAATTAAATACGCGGACTTTACGGGCACACGAGGCCAAAACACTACCGGTGAAACCACCCCCGCTTACCGTTACACTTTATGTGCAACGTACCTACATATGCGGACGAGAAATACGAGGCACTACGAGGCGAGGGCGTTCAGGGTAGGTTGGTGCTCTAGAGGGTGGTTGGGGCGGGTTATTGTCGAGGGCAGACAGTGATGGAAAGGGTTGAAACCGCACAAGCGTCGAATAGTACCAGCCCATCCGATCGCCGAGCATCCGAAACACCCAGAATTGAAGCGAGCTATCGTGTCACGTCAGTTGCCAGTTATCTACAGTTAACACTGCCCCGAGGGTTTCGAGATGAAATTTTAGGGGTTGGCTCCCATGTATCCGGTCCAAACGTCACAGCCTCTCTCTGCTATCATGCGAACCTTCCTTTTTCCCTTGTCGAAACAGAAGCAACACTATCAGGGGTTGAAATCGTGGGGGTGTTGTTCTTATAATCGTAATTTTTCCTCAAGGGTGTGCGCCTTTGCGCTTTTTAGCCGTCCCCACTGTTTCCTCGTTTTTTTTCTTTCTCCTTCTTTTCACCTCTGTACCGCTTTTTAATATCTCATTTTTTCATCTTTTTCAATACCCCCCCTTCCGACGCTGCTTAACTTCAGTGATCTCCCAAGCCGCACCCAGGTCGCCCATCCACCAGCGTCGGTTGGGTCTTGTTCTTATACTTACGATTTTTTTTCGCTTGCAAATTAACGATTTACCCGATATTTTGGGTTTGTTTTGGAAAAACTGTAAGTTTTATTATAATACTGTACGAAAAAAAATGAATCGACGAATTTTCGAATTTAGAAAATACTATTAAAATCAAATTGATAGAGAAATTTGTATAGTTCGAATTCAATAAAAGCTCGTTTTATTCGTGTTGCATGATTTCTTCTGGAAAATTTATATTCTTGGGGGTCATATATTTTTTTATCGTTTTTATCAGAAAAATATAAACTGAAACTGCATAAAAAAATGTGTAAGCCACTGAAAATTTAATATTTAATTGTAATATTAAAATTTAATATTATATTCTTCGTATTTCAATTATGCAGTTTTCGATAGAAAGGGATCAATCAATTACGGCCTGAAGTTGATGTTTTCAGGTACAATTTTAGTCTACAATTATTTAAGTCCATTTTATTTAACTTGACTTTTTGTGAGATGTAAGAGGAAAAATCGATAATTCATAATGCACCAAAAATAAATAAAAGTTTTTTTAACCCAGTCACCTAAATCTCATTATAAATAAAGCCTTGGAACACTAAAAATTAAGACATATGATTTTTAATTCACTTAGATCGGTTAACATATCAACTATATTTAATTTACTGTGATGCAACCTTCGATTTCTTGAACAAAAATTCTCAAACCGTGTGTAAACATATAATAATCATTTCCCTAATTAAGACTGTGCCAAATTAAAGACGGTTAATGAAGATTAATCATATTAATTAAACATTTAAAAAATAGAATGCCCAGGGCTTTTATTTGTATTCACATATCCGTGATTTCATATAAACAATTATTCACCACTTCTTGGTATACAAAATGAAAGCTTGCATTTTCAAAATGATTTGTCAATACAAATTTTAATTCATGAATTTTCATCCCCAACTTTGCAATGACTTTCAAGTTTCGACTGTAATTTTTTCGGTTTGGAACACCGAATGAGTTTTTCATTTACTTCGTAGTCAAACAAAGCGGCGAGGAGGAGGAATGTAAGTTTTTTCCAGTTCTCCGACGGTACACATTTGTCGGAGCGCCCTTATCGTCGTCTCCGCCAACCAACTTCGTAATTTCGTATTTTCTTTGGAGATTCCGTGAGCTCGTGAGCTTCTCGTATTTTACGAGCGCGTATCTTCCTTCTACGTTTCTCGTTCCCTCTGCTCTTCTCCGGGCTCCACCGAGTTATATACTTCGATACATATATATATATATATATATGAAAGATCTAGAAGAATTTTCCCTGTTCTTTCAAGAGAAAACCAGCAACCCCACCCTCACGTAGGGTATCTTCGGAGCCGTTCCCCCAGTCGGGAAACGTCTTAACCCGCCCATCGACCATCATACGTCCTTTTACTCCCCACCCCTTCGAATCTTCCCTCGAATTTTTCCGCTTCGAATCTTCCCTCGTTTCCTTCTCAGCCTCGTCGTTCGATCCCTCGAAAATACGATGGCGCTGTACGCCTCATTGGGAGCCTTGTACTGCCACGATTCGAAGGGCACGAAGGGGTTGTTTCCCAATACGACAGGAAGTGCAGGGTTTCGAGGGGCGCGTACAAAGTATTCGAATTTGCATCGTCATAGAGGGGAAACACCCTTAGAAGAAAAATACCCACGAGGGAGGAAGAACCAACATCTGAATAAGGGTATACAAATAAGGGTGGAGGATCACGAGTTTTCATGGAGTATACTCCAGTACCTTGTTTCCTCTAGCTTTTCGGACAAAGTAAATGGCGGAAACGCACTTCCAGTTTATTTCAGGAAAAAGGCAGCGGATCGAAGGACTGGGGGTTGCGGGAAAGATAGGAAAGAATATAGTCTCTGAGAGCACGAATGAAAATTTATAATCCGTAACATTTCCGGCTTTTGGTGAATCCAGCTGCAAGAGACTTGTCCCAGAGAAAAATCAGCTGCAATCGCTGCGCAAACTTCCCCTCCGATGCTTCTCTGAATGTTTGAAAATTTCTGAAACTCATCATCTAGGAACATCCCCAATTGAAGTATAATTCGACTCTTCGCATCATAGCACCCAAAAATATACTGCTTCTGGTATCTTCAGTTATCTAATGTCGACATCGAGAAGCCGTATTGAAGATTTTTCTATTACTACTCCTTTTTCAGTTTTCTTTCTTCTGAACTGATATCGAAGCATTGTTTTTTTGGAATTTTCAAAATGACTGCTTTTCTCTGCTTTTTGTCATTTTTTTACCCTGATGTCAATGCATCGTATTACGTATTTTTCAAAATAATTCCTTTCCTCATTTTTTTTTGTTTTCCTTCTATCAAACTGACGTCCAAGCGTCGTGTTTTGGATTAACAAACTGACTGCTTTCCGCTCGTTTTTCTCTGCCCCCCCTCCCGCCCTGCGGGTGGATGTTCACTGTCTCGACATCGCCAGTCCCCGCCTGTAAACTTTCGGATTATCTGGACAGAGATTAAAGAAACGACTTTTCGAACCGGCACCACGAAGCCTTGTAACACGAGAGCGGCATCCCTGCAGTGGAATTCTTTTTATAACCGTTTATTTTTCTCAGGATTTTCGTGCGCTCCATTTTTTACCGTGTGTATATACCTAGCGAGTAATATTACGCTAGTGTGTGCGCGCGCACATTTGTGCGTTGCCGTGCCTGTACGCGAGGTCGAAAGACCTCGATGTACATGCGCTCTATACCTCCGACGGATGCAGGCTGCTAAATTCGAGATTTTATGCGCGAGGTCGCCAGAGCCAAGTCGCCGGAATGAAAAGAGAGAAAGAGATCGTGGCAGAGAGAAAAAGGGCGGAAAGACGCGGGGCGAAGGGAGGGGGAGTATTAACATCATCAGGAGAGATCCTGGAGTGTTCACGAGCCAAGCTCCGAAAGAGATAACGTTTGCCAACCCGTACGTACACTGCAGGACGATATTCGAAATATTCGAGCGACCCACGTGATCTGGACTTACTCATGCTGGCCATACGATAAATGACGAAAATATGTGACACTTTTGGCTGGAAGTTTCATGAAACAATGATTCCTCTACACTTTGGTCCAAAACGCCAAACGTGCCGAAATTTTGAGAAACGAAATGAGGGGGTCTTTTATTAATAATTTTAACTTATTCATTATGAATACTGTTTTTAATTAACATAATACTTTTTGATACTAGTTTTTCAAAATGTGATTGTTCAAAGACCAAAATGGAATTTTGAAGAGAATCCATACGTGGTTTTGCAAAATTTGAGGTTTCAATTTGTTGAAAAATATTGATGAACATTGATGTTATTATTGTTCGAGGGAACGTTACTTGATCACCATCAACATTAACGTTCTGACGTTGTTATTGTTGATGACGAAGCATGCAACGTTAGTGCCCAATGGGAATTATATTTACAAAAGAAATTCGAATGTCTTCTGGCAAATTCCAGTTGCGTAATTCGCCCAAACGTTTTTTAGGATTCCTAGCGATCTACTAAAACTTTTACGAACATTAACGCCTGCGGAAACTGTTTTCCCATAAGCGACCGTTTAAAATTCATATGTTGATTTTGCAACTATCCAATTGCTACCAGAAACATGATAAAATAATAAAATAAAAAATAGAATAATCAAATAATCAAACAGTAACATAAAATAACAATAAAACCCAATAAAATAAGTAAATAAATAACAAAATATAGATAAAAATAATTGAAAGAAATAAAAAATAATCAAATAAAAATGTTTTTTTATTCTATCTAGAACGAAACTAGAAAACTTGAATTCCTCAAGTTTTCAAGAATTTTGTCGATTTTTTAGATATCCATTTAGTAATACCTCAACGAGTTTATCCAGTGTTATCTTTTTTGTTTGTTTTTTCTTTCTGGCTTTCTTGTACGTGCATGCGCATTGCACGATATCGTTCATTGGAGTAACAAATTCACTTCACCGTCTACGCGGATTTTTAAACATAAATGCACCTGCGTACGAGCTGCTTCCTTCAGATGTGCGGGCATATAAAATAGGACGTGAAATTTTATGCTCTTCTCTATCCTCGCGTTTTGCATTTACATTTTACAACAAGAGCGGGCGGTAGTACGTGAGAGAAACACGGCTTTATAACTCGGCTAAAACCCGATGAGAGGTAGGCATCAAGATAAATCAAAATGGATCTGAGAAACCCTTGAAGCGCGCCTGTCAACATTCAATCCTTTGCGATGATTTACTCATGGCAAAGAAGAACGAGTTTGATCGGAACCCACTTTTTTCTTGCTTGATTGTTGAGCTGATTCGAGCTCCACCTACTTTGATCCGGAGTCAAACTTTTTAGGAATGATCTATAGATTTGAAGTATTAGATTCGATACATATCAAGACAATACAATTTCGAAGTTTCGATAAACTCCAATATTTCGTTTTCAAGAAAGAAAGATAAATTACGAATCTCCGCAGACATTCTTGGGAAAAATTGTTTGTACGGGAACGGTTGATTACGTTTATTGCTACCGTCGACAATGAAACTCCGATTCGATTCGCTAATCCGGCTTCGAGGGGTTCTTGGATTATCCGAAGGTCAGGGTTATGTAATAAAATTAATTTTTAAAGGGTAATTAAGATGATTGAAACATCGTTTGGCTGGATATTTGTAGTTGAAGACGTTAATAACAAAGGTTATTTTTATTTTAGGTACTAGGTTGATGAGAAGACATAATATTTTTTTAGATGTTTGTTATCGTGTTTTAATTATTAGAATAAACATTTTGAAAATTTATTTTTCCAGCTTTTGGAGAAAGTCTTATATTATTATTGTTAATTAATTATTTCAAAAAATGTTAAGGAGAAAAGTATCATTTTGAAGTATTACTTATTAGACAATTATTGAAAATATCAACAAATAAAGTGAAGTTTTATCGTACATATCCGAAAAAGAATCTCGAAATATGAGGATTCTTTCAAAAGTCAAAAGTATTTCTAATTTCAACAATCTTTCTCTACATGGACACAGCTGCATTCATTTTAAAAACTGTGCCACACAAGACTGGTTATCGTAAATCATGTTTGTTTTGTTTATCAAAATAAACAAAAGCTTATCTCTTATTAATTTTGTTTTTTGCATCTTGTTGCTTTATGTAGTTAGGGTTCAGAAATGGTGCGCACGAATAAAAAAAGCTCCTGGAAGGCCACTAGGCCGACGGATCAGTTTCATATATTATTAACATTATATCATTATATATTTCTATGGTATTTCTAGTAATTGGCAATATTACAATTTTATTAATATTAAAGATAATAATAGCTCAAGCAATAATAGTAAAATAGCAAATAATAATTGACCAATGAGTTCGTTAACTCCTTCGAACGAGCCTCTTTTCTCATTACCTCGATTAATCCTTGAAAACTTTTTATCCAGCGAGGTTGATTTACGTGCCGTGATTAACTGCTGACAAATGGGTACATCGGATCCGTTAATTAGCGTGCATCCGATCATTTCGTAAAATTCATCACGGCCGTTTCGCTCGTCTCTAATTATCCAAAAAGAACGTACGTAATTGTTGCTCAACGCAAGGATGATATTACGAAGAAAATAAAGATGGGTACGGCGTTCCTTGATTGGCGAGGAATAATGGGATGAAAAAAGAAAAAAAAAAACATCAGTGGGAGTGAAGGTCGGGAAATAAGATTTCCTGCGCCGTCATCGGGTAACCCTCGAGGTGAGGGTCGAGAAAAGTGGCCAGCGAAAAATTAGAGATATATAGAAAACCTGTATACACGAATGATACGAAGACGTCGGGCGCCTTCAGCGTCGGCGACGCCAACGTCGTTACGACTTTCGATTTATGCCGTCACGCTGCTCGCGATGGACGATTGCTTTTCTGGATGACGAGAGGGCGAGAGAGCCGGAGAGAGACAGCTGACCAGGGATAAAAGACACGAAGCGAAAAAAAAAAAGAAAACGTATTTTCTCACCAGAAGTGTTTGGTCGATGAATCGCGTTTTCTCGCCTCTGGCTTTCTCCGAGATCGGGCGACTTGCCGATCACGTAGAGAACGAATGGCCGAATGGAACAGTGTCGGGTTAGGTGTACGAGAGAGGGTCGTTGGAGAACGTGAGGGAAGCTGGTTGAAACAACCCTTATCGGGACTCCGGGACGCCATGAAAGCCACGGATCCGTGATATCAGCGAGTTACCGGCGGCGACGTCAATGCCGAGAACCGACCAAGATGGCCGACGCTTTGGCTCTCTTGCCGACGGGAAGCTTTGGAGCATAAAGATTCTTTTTTTACCGTGAATTTTGATGGATTTTTTTTTTTGCTGGATTTGTGAACAACGTTGTTCTACTTTGAAGATTTATTGATAAATGTACGTAGCTCGATAGGATGCAAATTGAATTTTGTTGATTATAACTCTGAATTTTTGAATGTAGGTAAATGGATTATTAAAATTGGAAGAAGTGCGGAGCAATTGATATAATTTTGGACTATAAAAAATGTAGTCTCCAGGGAATATTATTTAATTCCTAACCAGGTTGATTAAAGTTTTTTTTTCGTATTTATTGTGCTTATTGTACATTGACTATAAACATGATTATTGATTTTATTTAATATTCATTAATTAATTGTTCAATTCATTATTCCATTAATTATTCGTTTAAAAATAATATTTTTCATTATTCAATTTTTCATATATCAAAGAAAGTATTTTATTTATGATAAGACAAAGTTATTAAATTGAAATGTTGCATTCAATGTTAATATAAATATGACTATATTGATAAAAAATGATTGAATTCAAATAAGATATTCAGCAAAATTTGATTCAAATAAAATTATCTGGAAATGATTAAATATTATGTTGACTACGTAAAATATAGTCATATTAAATAACGTATTATTATATTTATATGCAGATTAATTCGCGTCCCTTGTGTATCTTTTGCAATCATTATAAAGTAATGAAACATAGCATTATTAATTGCGTATACAATTTATCAATTATTAAATAATTCAATCTCAAACGTCGTATGATTTTATTTTAACAAATATCATGGATAGCAATGCATTTTATAAAAGCTTTACAATGTCAAGTATAAAGAAGATATCAGGTAAATTTTGCGTTAAATAAAGTTCAGTGACAATAATAAAATGTTGCCGTGTATAGTGATTTTAGATAATGCTTCATAAAATTCGGAACCAGTCTTATTAGCGTCACTTGTACATTTATGATAATCACTGTACTTTCACGACTCATTGGGCAACTAATTCAGTATAATATTAATACATTATCAAATTATCTATGACTTTTGAACTTTTATCAGTAATATAAAGGAGCGCAATTTACAGGAAGGCGACAAATAGGGAAAGAAATTCAAATATAAATTTCTTTGATTAGTCCTAAGTTTTTGTATGATTTATTTGAACATTTACTATTTTTTTTCGATTATTGAATTTTCAATGTTCAACGGATCAGCGAATTAATTAAATGTACATGATGTAAATGTATTTTTTTCGTCCATCTCTGATGGAGAGTGGATTTTAGCGAACATCTGTACCAAATTTTTGTCAAAAATTTTCAGCAAAGCCGTCAATGCTTCGTTCTTAGAAAAAAAAGAAGAAAGAGCTTGGCTCGGCTTGAACCTTGAGAAAGAGCTCTACCAGTGACTATGGTTGAACCTTCGTAATGGCACATTTTTTTCATCCCCCAAAGGTCTCTCGCTTCCGTCAATATACTCCAATTTTTTTTGCCGTCGGTCATTGCAGCCTTTCTTGAACCTAATCGAGTCTCAAGGCCGTGTCCTAACGAGCCAAACAGCCCTTAATTTTTTTCAAGTAGTTTTTTTTTTCATTCGCTTTTCCGGTTTTCTCGAACTACGTGAGAAGTTTTTTTAAATGCGAACTCTTGCCGGCGATGTCGTAAAACTTGAGTTTTCCTGCAACGTACCAATTCGAATTTGTTAATATTAAATTGAGTTAATAACGATGGAACCATTTAGAATAAATATCGGCTGCGGGTTGTTTTTCTTTTGAAAAAATGCCGTGTAAAATGCGCTTAAAAAAAACAACAAATATATAGGAATAAATATTACAAATAAATAAACAAGCCATAAGAAATGAAAGCCATTGTTTTGAAAAAGTTGCTTACAAAATTGGAATGAATGAAATTATAGTTTATTTAATAAACCACGATTTAATTACTCCCAGTTTTTACAGCAATTTGTTTAAAGCTTCAGTCAATTCAGATTCAGTTGATTAATTAGATTATAGTTATTTGAATGAAATATGGATTGTCTGGGAAACATATCTAAATAACAAATTTTACATGTTTATAAACAAGTAAAAAATGTTAGACAAGCATTTACAAAATTAATACTCTTATATTAATTTGAATTAATTCATGTGGCATCTTACTTATTTCGGAATAATTTACCAAAATTATGCGTAACTTCCTTTTTGTAAAATTTTATGCAGTTCTAAATTAATAAATTACTCTCAAATTTTAAGACAGCATGGTTTAAATTTAAGTTAAATATCTCGAAATTTGTATTGCTTTGAAGTAATATGCAAGGCCCTTGATGTAATACGCCTCAACAGGAATTAATCACTTCCGCATTCAGAAGTCATGAAGATGGTTTTAAAAAACTCTCGGTCTACTCGATAGTTGTGTAAGAACTTCTACTACGAATTAATGAAGGAAAAATCCCCCTTTGCTTAATAGCTACTTATAAATTTACTTAGAAAATGTTAACCCAATACCAATCCAGAAAAATCTATTGAATCTGTCAAACCCATATCTTTGGATCAGCAATTTCGAGTTTTTCATTAAACGATTGGAAGTCAAAATAAATTTCGATAAAAATAATCTAAATAAATCAATGAAGAAACAGGCTGAACAGAGCAGTTTTCTATAATTTTAATTTCCGATCAAATCACAGCACATCAAAACAAACGTTATTTTAGTTCATTAAAAAAATTATGCATTTCAATTATTATGGAATTGAATTGAAAATGTATATAAAAAGAAACTTAATATGAAATAATATCTACTAATAATAACAATATTATATAATATAATTAATATATTATTATTAATTATATTATGTAATATAATTAATAATATATAATTAAATAATAATTATATACCAATTTAATAATAATAATTTATGTTTAGAATTCTTCATTATATATAACATAAACGACTGATTTAAATATAACGTTTGAATGCATGTAGGTAAAATATTTCAAACAAATGATGAAAAAAGTATGAAAAATTGTTGAAGAGTAAGCGCAACAATTTTTTCCACAATCATGTTTCAACCCCAAAGGCGTGGACGAAACCTTGAAATAATTTGGCTTTCAAGGAACGCTCGCCCTCGCCGCAAAGGACTCCGCGGTCCCTTCCGTCAATACTCCAATTTTTTTTTCAATCCTTCAGTTCACCCGTTGCACACTGTTAAGCCCTGTAGACTAAAGATGATTCAAGGCCGTGTCGTAACGACCGAACCGTTCGCTTCAGTTATGGGTAGTCAAGTTCTCTTTTTTTTCTTGTTTTTCCCTTTATTCCACACCATTTGGCCGAAAAGTCTCTTTGGAGTGAAGTTCGAGAAGCGGACCTTTCCTAGTCCTAGAGAAGTCGCGGCAGTTTCGATTCCGACGGCACCGCGAACTGACGCGACAAAACATCGTTCACCATAATTTCCGTTTGTTTAAACTTGTATTTCTTGACATTAGAGCCATTGCGCTGAAAAAAGTTCCTGGTATTTTCTACTAACGGCCAATGGCAAAATCTAGTGCGGTCAAACTAACTATAGGACGTGAGCCATATTGAAATTCCCCTGGCGATAAAATAGAGCATATTTGACGATACTAACCTTTGTTATAAATATTTTGCAGCGTTCGTTGCTAATTCAGCCCAATTTTTTTTATTTTAGCGTTCAAGTAAATATGGTCGTTTATCGTTCAATTAACAGAGCAATATTGCTTTTAAACAACTGTGGAGAAAATTTGCATTTCTTCAAAAACAATAATTTTTCGGCGATAATCGATCGTTTTTACTTCAACACTGATAACGAAAATAAGCCGATATTTGTATCGAATGTCTATAACAAAAGGTAGTACCGTTATGTTGATAAACAGTGGAGGAATTTTTATTTTTATATTACGCTGTTATTATATTTCATTAACATTTTGATACCTTTTAGAAAATGGTTTCGTAACGTGTTGCCGGGGCACAAAGAACAAACATTTTTTAAGGTTCAATTTCTGGTAAACGTATGCACACATGTATTCTTATAGTTGGGATCTTCTGGTTAAAGATAGAAATTTATTAAATGAAAATTATATGAATTGTTATTATTGTATTTTCTATAAATCATGATAATTTGTAAAATAATAATGTTATTGTTGATTTTCTGAGGGAGATAAAAAAGTAAATTTTGCTAAGCTCTTATGTTTTGAAAAATCATAGATTAGTTTTATTCGATCTGAATATATATAACGAGGCGATTTTGTCGGAGTATCCAAACTTCATAAACGAAAATTACACTCGTTTTTTGTTTTTATATTTAACACATCATTATTATATTTTGTTGAAATTATAAGAATTTTGTATTGTAAAATTTTTTATCGCTTTAATCAACACAGAACTAAATGAAAACCGTAAAAAATTATTTTATCCACTTTATTTACAGTTTGATTTGATTATATGCAACAAACAATCGAAGAAACTTTTGTTGATTATCAGTTTCTTATCTAAACTATTGGCTTCGACTTTATCGCTTATAAAATAATGTTCACGAGTCTTTTCATCGCTGTAACATATTCTGCCGATCGTCCCTTTCTGCCGACGGCGAAAGAGGTACGATGATAAAAATAAAAATGCTTCCTGGTTTGCAACCCCCACCATTATTGGATACACATCACATCATCATAGAGGTAAATATTCATAGCTAAAAAAGCTCGAACTTGTTGTAACAATTTTATTTACACATTATCTGCACTAGGTAAACGAATACAACATAACAGCCATTTCTTTATATTATATACAGTCAAGAACATTTCGGATCTTCGTGGTGTACAAAATTCGAAATAATCACGGTTTGAATTTTTCAATTTGAAAACTAAAAAATATTCCCGTAATTCAATTCGAGAAGAAAATTGCATTGGAAATTATCAATCAATGAAACTTATTTTACTGTTAATTCGGTACGACTATAATTGCAAGTTATTCACATGATTTCTTCAAACGTTACATTATTTTTATTTTATTCTACAATAACTTGTAAATATTGTTTAATATTTTAAATGTACAATAAGCTGCTGTAAGAATTGTAAAATACGTTTCTTTAATCGTACGAGAAGTCGTAATAAACTAGAAGCCCCCAAAAAATTGCATATCATATATAATTCTTTAAATAATTCCGAATGGACACGGCGATAAAAAAGTAAATTCTACTATTGAAAAAAGTCCAAAAAAGAGAAACCCAAATTTAATGTGTGTAAAATATTTAAATTCGTTTATTCAGGTTTTTTGTTTACCAGTTCTAGGTTTGGGTTTATTTCTGTTCTCTAAACGCAACAATGCCATTTTTCTTAATTAGCAATAATCTGGCATGTTCAAAAACATGGTAGAGCTGACACATTAATTTTTCAAAAGAACGGCTATTTTTGCAATTTTGTCCTCTATTTTTGTAGCTAGAACCATAGGAGATTCCACTTGAACAATATGAATACGAGGATGGTCCCGATTCCGGCCGCGATTTACGTACATTCCCAAGAGCTTTTAACGCGTTGACAAAAGAGTTTTTGCTAAGCGCGGCTGGCATTTACCGTATATTTGTGCGCATAACGTGTCGGCTTAAAAGACAGGAGAGAAGTGCTTGAACGCGTGCTGCGGGAGAAAATAGCTTAGCGTAGCGCGGTTTACGAGGTGTTTCTCATCGAATAGCCGCTATTGTTTCGCTAATAAACGCGCTTAGCGTCAATATGAATATGGAACGTCTCTTGATGTAGCGGTGAACTACTGGACGATGCCATACAAATTGCGACCCCAGATTGACCGTTTTTCGATCCTTGGGAATTCTTGGGACTTTAGTCGTCCTACTTCGTCTCTACTTTGTCTTTATTTCACGAGCGAAATTGATTTCTAAGACACCAATTTCGGTACCAAACAATCCCAAACGATTAATTTTTCTAAAACAACAATCCTAAAACTATCAAATTCATTTCAATTCAATAAAATTTTATCAGACTTGTTCGTTTTTAAATTCTGTTAAATGTCCACCAATCTTTAATGGACATCGTTTTGTCAATTCCCACCGGATGTTCAAATTGTAGCATCACACAAAAATTTTCCCAATTTCCAGCAACCCGATACATCCAGAGTTTAGTTAGGTCTTCAATGTCCAATAAATGACATCCTCATCCTATCAATTCCCACCAAACCTCGACATTGTAGAATTCAGCTGAAGGTTTCTACAACTCCAGGCACCCACAAATTTGGGATTTCGTTAGATCTTCAATACTCAGGAGACAAAATCTTCACTCTGTAAACTCTCATCAGATATTCACATAATAACATTCAGCTGAGTTTTTCTCAAACCCCAGCAACCCAGTACAATTAGCGTTTGGTTGTAGCCTCAACGTCTACGTGACAAAATCATCATCTTTACAATATCGATCCAACCAATAAATTTCAGCATTTACCTAAACTTCTATCAATTTTCACCAATCCTACTAGGCTAGCCTTGTCGTCCAGACTTTCCTCAATATCTACTAAAATCTTCGCTCTGTCAAACTTACTGATGTATTCCGTATTGTCTCTGATGCACAGGTATCCACATG
The DNA here is from genome assembly GCA_030522765.1 of Ophioninae sp. B BG-2022a. NCBI lineage: Eukaryota > Metazoa > Arthropoda > Insecta > Hymenoptera > Ichneumonidae > Ophioninae sp. B BG-2022a. Next base: position 22,292 of record JAPYZJ010000549.1, read on the forward strand.
CGGCGGAAAGGAAGTTACATTCGGTGCAGTTCCTGGCTCATTGGTGGTAAGTTCTAAAAGCTGAAGTTTTATCTAATTTTACTTTAGTAGGATGTTTCGGATCCCCGAGCGTCGCTCGCGGGCGCGTGCAACCGTATGTGCAGTCTGCAGAAGTTGCCGCTTCAGTATTACACGGTGATTGTTTTATTGTCGCTATATTTCATGTTTATTAGATGTGTGTACGTTAACTAGCGGTGAAAAGTGTGGCTCGTTTAAACGGCAATAATCTCGCGGCCACGATGGTGGTGGTGATGGTGATTATGTATAGATATACATCTGTGTTTATATACATATATATATAATCAACCCAACAACCCAACGCCTTCTTCTGCAGACAGTTGAATAGCTCACCTAACGTGTGTGGTAGGACATGTATACAGTCATACATATATATTACACGACCAGGTAGAGAGTGTGTTACCGTAAGAATCTCTCTGGTTTTTCACGTGTGCAGTAATACATATTAACCCCCTTGGCTCAATAGGTACCTCACCGGTTTGTGGGTTGGTGGACGTATGTGTTGGTGACACGTCGTCTGTTTCTTGCAGGCTGCACTGACACACCCGCTCAAACCACTCTTTTCGTTCCGTTCATTCTCTCTCACGTCGTACTCTCCTTGAGGGGGCTGAATAATTGCTTGGTGAGTTAGCACCAAACAGTGACGAAGAGTCTTCAAAAAGCTCTTGAGTTTCCTTCAATGTTGGATCTCGCCAGGAGTCTTATCGTCCAAGCTTGAAGATGTTATCAATCGATCGGGCTAATTATCAGGATGATTAATTGAGGATTCGTCCTGAAGAGGATGTTCCGGATTTGTAAAATAGTGATTAGGCTTTTATGGTGGAACAAGTGAACTGTGATTGAGTACGTTTTTTATGTTTCTTGGCAAGTCTGTTCAGGAGAAGATCCTCCTACATATTTCTCGAAGATCCTGTAAGTTAAAATGTTTCTCAAAGATTTCTGATGATGAAACGAAGCTACCTGAAAAATTGCAACAAAAAAGTGCATCGAACGCTCATACATGGAAGCTCATCGAGGAGGCAATATCGTTCCACTCGTTCGATGAAATTGTATGCATTTCCTGATGTCGTCCATATACGACACTTTGTCTCTGGCACATGACGTATAAACGACGATAATCGTTTCCTCGCTCGATCGCGTGCTCGTCACGCGACTCTGGCCTCTCCCTGATACATTCTCCATGGTATACGATATATTTTACTCCACTTTGGAGGTGTCGGTACGTTAGAATCGTTAGAACTTTACGATGTGATAAAGGGAGAGAAAGGTTTCGCGGCGGGAAGGGAAAGGGGGCGAGAGAGAGAGTTAGAGTAGGGAAGAGAAAGAGAGGGAGGCAGAGTGCAGAAGAAAATTGTGAAATGAAAGAAAAGTTGCTTTCTCAGATGACCGATTTACCGTCATTCTTTTCGATCTCTAGGGAGAGTTCCATTCTATTCCAAATAGGAAATGTTGCATGTAACGGTCTGTTCTCTCATCTCGAACTTTCGTTTTTCAAAATCGTTGATCCTCAATCGTTTTTTCGATTTTGCAATTTTTTTTTTGCTTGATCAAAAGGTGAGTTTGAATTCGCTGGCTGGTAGTTCGAAAGAGATCTACGGAACTTTCACTGCTCGATATCCACCCCTCCTCGACGCTCACCGGTACAGCTATCATAAAGCTCTTAAGTTTATTATACCGAGTCATTAACTTACATATTACGACTCGCGTGTCGCGCCTATTCAACCTTTCCAACGTAATTCTATATCTCTATATCTCGCCCTCTTTCTCTCTTTCTCTCTCTCTCTCTCCCATTCTCGTTCTCTCGCATTTTTTCATGATTTATCTCACCACAGAAATGCGCAGGACCTGTCCACGACGTGATGAACTCTCCGCAGTGCGTTCTCGTACGTGATTTGCGATTTGTGCTTCTTCGCGTCCGTGCCTCGAAGTAGCGGCACAGATTTTTACGATCGATCGCTCAAAATCAGAATAATGCGGTCAGTAGTGCAGTGGAACCATGCGAACTTGACTGAGGATGGAATTATGTCTTGATTTTTTTTTGAGGTTACACAAATAGCCATCTGGAATTTCAGGATTTATTATCGTATTGATTTGTTCTTCGTGCTGACGGTGTTGGGAAATTGTAACTAAGAAGTTGGGCTCTTGTGATGATAATCATCATTAGAATTACTAAACACACATAATTTCGAAGAATTAAGTAAAATGATTGAAGAATTCTTTGGACATTTGTTTGCATGTATATTAACAATTTTGGGTATCACATTACATTTTGAAAAACTTGAGCAGTTGTTTTGCATCTTTAAGGCTTAAAAAAAGTAAACCTTTCAGTTTAACCAAATTTTATTAAAAGAAAGAAATTAATTAATCAAAGCTGCACAAAGCTAAACAATAATAAAAGTAGTTGTAAAGAATCTCGTGAAAGACCTTTGCCCAACGGTGGACATCATTGTGACCACACTGATCCGAAACAAAATAAAAAACGAGTGCTTGTCTCAAAATAGATTTCATTGCCTGAGACTTATCCGATATAGGTATTATTTCTTTTGTGTTTCAAATACAAAAAAATGCTTTCGAATGTTTTATTTTTCGGGAAAGAATGGCATCATCAATTATTATTAATAAGTAGCGAAAAAAACTGTTAGGAAGAAAGATATTGAAAGATAAATTACTATTACTGAAACGCTATATCGCGTTACAACCCTACAATACAATCTCCATAGTAGATATCCAGAAACGATGTACACAATTTTTAAAAATATAGAAAATCAAGAAAACGGCGATCAAAGTTCGACTGGTAGTTATGTCATTGCAATCATAAGTTTACCTTCAACTTACAATTTCTGCACCATATATCGTACCTTATCCACCCTTTTGCCTGGCTTCGAGCATCGAACGATTTCGAAATCTTTCCAGATGCCCAACCCCTTAGAGTTAAACTGTAATATCGAACTTTCATGCATAACCGCAGCTGAAAAAATAACGTTCACTATCGGACTTAAAAAAGACCGTGTAATTTTAGTGAACGTGCCCTTTTTCGGTTTTCAATCAAAGAGGGGAAGAAAGGAGAGAGGAAAACCTTCGTACAGAGGTTTTTCGTTTGGTTTGGAACTTGATAGTGACGAAAGAAGATCACGAGCCCAGAATAAAAGCGAGGAAGATGGAGCAGCAGGAGCCAAAAGATGCTGGCTCTGCACGTTGCCTTTTCTCTGGCAGGGATCGAGGAATTGGACGTGAGGTAAAGGAAGAGAGTGCCAGAACGCGGTGATATATCAAAGTCGTATATTTATTCCCCGAGGCTGCGAACTTGAGCAGAGTAGAACCGAGATCTATAGATCTGCTTGTCCTCCTACGTCATCCCTTCTCTCTCCTCTCTCTCCCACGCTCTCTCCCTTCTCTTCGATTCTATCGTTCTTGGTGGCAAAAAGGGTAGCTCCATGGGGTCCTGGACCACATCGAGGCCTTTTATACGAGTCTCGGGATTCGAAATGAGGATTTACGGGCGGTTCGTTTCAGAACTTAGTAAGGAAGAGCAGCACGCGAGACGCGACGGAGAAACATTGTTTCAAGTGAGACGTCTCTTTGGTCCAAGCTAGAAAGCTTGGACACTACGTACTGTCTTAACACGTTGTACCACTATCCAACCTTGGTAAAACGGGATCATCATTGATGATCACTATTAGGCAGAAGTTGAATTAAGTAATTGGATTAATACCACTCCGGCAGCCGAAAGGACAAATTATAGATTTTGATTGAGAGTAAAATAACATAAATGAGAATTGTTTTGTTGAGCAATTATTCATAGATTTAAGAAATAAGAAATTTTAATTTAAAGAAGACATTTAAATTCGAAAAAGCAATTTACAAAAAAATTTTAATGTTGTTTTTATTTTAATTTTTGTACAAAATGACAGCGAGAGAGTTGATCTTCGAAATGTTCTTTTAAAAAAATACATTCAGAAGCGCCCGATTTTTTTGTGACATACAAGATGTGCAGAGAAACACCAAACAAAATGTCAATCTATATTTTATTGGCTATAAAAGTACTCAGGAATTTTTTGTTTAATCACCTTCTGTGAAAATTACGAACGTTTGATTTTCAAAAATGTGATTTCTTGTCAAAGAACGGGCAGAAAATTGTTTATAAATTTTTTTTACAATTAATCGAAAAAAAGCCGGTGTATTTTTATAAATGAGCTAATCATGAAGCTACTGTCACAATTTCAAAATAATCCACGCAATCTTGTTGAATTAACAGGTTCGCGGAGATTTAAACAAATGGTACAAAATATCGTTGGTAGAGCTTTTGAAGTTTTTTTTTCCACCATGCAAGCAAGTGTATATTACTTTTATGATGTGTGCATTCTTTAACAAATAAACAATGACTTTTTCGAAATCCTGGAGTGGTATAGCCTTTTAGTTAGTCTAACTAGATATACCATCTTCATCGAGAAATGGAACATTCGTCCTTATCATAAGTCAAGCCCCAGGATTATACATGTTTGACGGCAAAAGGAGTTCAGGAAAACTGAGAATAACTCTTTCTTCTCGCAGCAATGAGGAAATGCTGCGGCAGATCAATCTATCGGCAATTTACTGGTTACTGCAATAATACACGCCTGAATGGATTTGGCACTTTCGAGAAGATGAAAATTTACAGGAATCATTGATTTTTATGATAATGGCGTTGCCAGGAAAATCGTCTTTATTACCTTCTTAGGAAAATGGCTGTGTTCCGTTCCAATCGTAAAGTCTTGAGGCTCGTGCTCCATGCACCAAGAAAGTTCCTTTAAAAAATGTTTACAAACGTCGATAACAGTTATTCCACTACCTGCGAAATCTTTCGGAAGTCTGAAGTGAAACGAATCCGATTATGCGAATGGAATTGGACTATGGTGAAAGAGATATGTATTCGGCTGATTATATCACTCATTTGGAAAGGTAAACTAATTATTTACCGAAAAACAGAAATTTCGTGAATTTTTTTTTGAAAAATTTTAAGAAATGATTACCAACTTTGATTTTTTTTATTGATTCGAATAGAACATTTGAATAGTAGAACATTTTAATTATTTACATTAATAAAAAAAAATCAAAGTAGTGAATTAAAGAATATATCATCAAACACTCAAATCATTCAATTAGCGAATGCTCGAATCAGTCAAATTCTCATCTCAATGAATTCACTAATGCGTCGAATAATCGAACATTCAACTCAGTAAATCAGCTCGAATTCTCTGAATAATTAATTACTCAAAAGAGAAAATTAACGAATAACGGAAATAATAAAATACTTATATTAATGAATTCACGAATACTCCTGACAATTAAATATTCAAGGTCAGCGATAATTCGCTAATTTTCATCAATTTGCTGAGTAGCAATTAACTTGGGTATTTCAATGTTTCGGGTATTTTTTGATACGAATACTCGGAGAAATTATATATTCGAGGTAGTTACTCAACAAATTAACGAATTCTCGAAACAAATTGACAGAAAATCAAATAACGAAGTCATCTCAAAACGTCATTGGTCAGAGGTGAAGGGAACATTTTGCCAGTCTGATCGACTTTTTGGGCAACGAAACAGCAACTAACCTATACTGAGAGTCAGTAGGTACAAGTACAAAGGTTTTTGTTACAACAATTTTTGCCCTTGCACTATATAAGCGCGGATGATCCCCACCCTACACATTGTCTCGCCACTTTGCACCGAAAACAATCGCTATTAGAGCTTACACTTATATATTATAAGTTAATGAGTACGGACGAGTGCGTTTAACAATCAGCCATACCTGTACCTACCTTTTATCATTGCACGGTTCTTTTTATGTATTTATTCTGCCGACGTATCTTACTGTACCACAGCTCTAAATAAATACTTCAAAAAAAAGAGTCAGTACAAGTCGATGAGTTTAAATTCTCGCTATTCAAAACGAAATTTCCGTCGACAAGTGTAGCTTGGCCATGGACAACGTGGTCATTCTCAAATCTTGTTTGTCGACGAGACAGCGAAAGATTTCCCTATTGGATATGGAGAATCGACTGAATTTCTTTCAGACTTTTTCAGGCCATAGTCTGTATGCAAATGTTCGTATTATTCAAATGCCCATGAGTAATGCAAAACCGCCATCCTTGATTCTCCGTCTCGCTTTTATTTTTTCCCCATTTTTGTTTCTTTTTTGTCCAGCCAGTACGTATCGGGGCATATCTCTGGCTATATCCTCGTTTTCCAGGCCTGCCCCTGCTCCCACACCGTCATCATCGCCACTCGTTTTAGCAGCCACCGATCTCTTATTCCTCTCGGTTGTTTTTATTTTACTCGTTGCCGGCAGACTTCTGCTGCGGAGTAAGTGTATATATCGAGGAAAGCATGCTGCTGCTTCCACCTCGTCTCTGCTTTGCGCCCGTCGTACCGACGTCTTTATGAACTTGTTATTATACGAACCAGTGGATAATCAAAGAGCGGTTCTCATATGCAGTCTGCTTCGCCGAGAAAAAGAGAGAGAGAGAAAGAGGTCCCTCTTCTCTCCCTCTCTCTCTCTCTTTTTTTAGCCTCTGGAGAAGCTTCCTTCTTTTTATCCCTCGTTTTTTATTCATGCATACATACACGTATATAAATACACCTTCCTTCCTCCACCATTGCTTCGATCTTCGCGTTTCTCTTTTGCCTCTTTCTTTTTTTCCTCTTTCTCGTTCCCTCTTTCCTGCGCAAAGCCTCCCCCGCGAGTAAGATCTCCCTGAGACTAACTTCTTCCTCCCTCGAGCCTTCTTCGAATTAAAGAAGATAAAAAAAAGTGGTAGAAGTAAATGAATAAAAAACTCGCGATTCGTAGGATCAACTTGGTCAGCCCTTCTCTCCCTCTCTCTCTGCATACATATAGGTATATTTATATATTTCTTTCTCCCGCTTTATTTCTGTCTCTTTTCCATGTGGGATAACCCCAACCTCTGGAGGGTGCTTCAGCGTAATTCCCAAGCGAAGAGAAGGCACGGCGAGAGACGTGGAGAAAGATCTCGCGGCGAGGACGGTTTTCGAGAGAAAGCAAGAGAGAAATATATTTTACGATCCAAGTTTCCTCCTTGCGCGAGTCGAGCGTGCGAGAGTCGAATTCCCAAAGTTGGAGACCCCGCGTGAGTGGAATTTATCCGCAGACACGTACTCGTGACTCCTCGTGGATCTTGCGTTGGACGTGGGGTAGAAAGTATTGGAAGCTTCGTGGGTCTTGTCAGAGGGACGAAGAGTCAAGGTGGAAAACCAAGTACTTTGATGAGTCTGAGAGGCGTTTCTTGACACGAGCGAAACTTCGCTTAACGTCTCTTCTGGCCCTTGCTCATAGCCTGTTCTCCTTGGAATCGCCGTAGTCATATAAGATTGGCAAAGATGAAGCCGCGAAGATGCACTTGTTCGTTTTACATAGTTCCGAAGAGTCTTCCCGTAATGCTGAAACTCGTTGATGTTGCACCTCGACGCGATACGGGTCGGCCATTTTGTGATCCTGAAATGCAACGCCGAAAGGACTTCTTCTCTATAAGCGATAGAGGCAACGCCACGTCAAGCGCGCTCGACGGAAACGAGTTATAGGGGGTTCGTCGAGGTTAACCGTCTAGGAGATTGACATTCTTCGGCTCTGCTGGACTCTCTTTGTCTCGATTTGAAGATGAAGCGCAAGAATTTCAACCGATGGTACTCGGGTCAGTTCGGTGGATACAGGCATCTCTTGTTTCTGACGGAAGCATTGCGGAGTGGGGGTAATGCTGGCTTGGTAGCCAAGAAATAACTGCCAAGAGACATTGCCAGAAGGCATTAGACTCGTAGTCAAAAACTGATCATTTCCTTGAGAAATAGGCAGTCGGAATTGCCCTGGTAGTCGACAACTGACAGATGCCAGACAAATTGCCAAAATGGACCTGATAGTCAATAACTTATAACCACCAACATAAATCGCTAAAAAGCGTATTAATCAACAACTACCAATTGCCAAGAGAACCAGCCAGCTATAATGCAGTTGTATGATGTAAGAAATTGCGAAAAGATCTGGTATTTAAAAATTCGTAGTTACCAAGAAAATTGCCAGGAGCAATCGGCCTGCTGGTCGCAATTGCCAATGTCAATTACTAAAAGATTTCGTAATTAATAACTAACAACTTCCAAGAGAAGTAGCTAGCTATGATGTGGGTCCAGAATACCCCAGGATATGAATCAAATTGTCCTCTCCAATCGTTATGTTTGACAGATCAGATTCATCAGATTCTTCGATTATTTATACTTTTCTCTCTTCCAAGCTAAAACTGGGGAACGTCAGCTATTTGATTGTAATCATTTCCTTTCTAAAATATTTTTTTTCGTACAGGAAAAAATTGATGGAAGCGGAAAGGGAGATTAGAGCTGGGATAGAAGCAACAAGAGACAGAAAGAGAGAGAGAAAGAGGGTAAATTGTAAACTGCCAATGGAAACTCTAACTGCAGAGTCTGAACTGTTCTTCGCTAGCACAATCCGATATCGCACTGGCGTTTCTGATACCACTACAACGTATCGAGTACGTGGAATTCATTTCCGAAGTCGTTTCCATATTCTTGATAGGGAAATCCCCCTCGATCTCGTAAAAACTTGGCGCTCACGCCTCCACTGGACAAACCTAACACCAATCTCTATGAACATGCAGAGATAAAATGTTATTTGGTCGAAAGGAAGGCGCGTGTGTATATGCATCTTCTGAGAGGGTTTGCAAAAAAGAGATGCAGAAGTTAGAACGCACAGGCCGGGAAAAATAGATGAGAACTCTTTTATATCCTAGTAGATATATAGTGAAAAATATATACCCTTCATTTATGATACCTTATACAAGCATACAGAAGCAACTTCTTTTTTCCATCTGCGTGCGATATGCGTTCGAAACCTTTTCATTCCCTCTACGTTTTAAAGTATGATTGCACATTTTAAAGTATGATTTTAAGTGTGGTTTCAAATAAGCTCTTCATTGGATACCAGTTCCGAAGGAATCATTCGCAGAAGTTCTGTAAATGATTTTTTAAGGTATTTATCAATTTACCAAATTGTGTGGTAGATTTATACAAACGTACCATATTGCATATTTTTACCGTGACTATCGTATTGCATATAGAACTTTATTTAATAAAATACGAACATATTTTGAAATTCGTTTAATTAGCAGTTTTATCACACAAAGTTTTGAATTTGTATTGATTTTCAATTAAAATAATTTTCATATGAAGACTTACAAACTTATTAAATACAGAATAATCGTTTTATATTGGATGTATTGATTTCTACCTCACTGGTACGCGCTGTTAGCACTTTTTACCTGTCTCCTTCCTTCTCTCTCTCTATTCATATTTCCTCGACATTTCTTCCCTGTTCCGCCATCTTTCTTCCCCATTCCACCATATCTTCTTTCCCTGTTCAATACCACACCTGAACCTAACCCCCAATGCGGCCACGGCCGATTTACGCTACAGTATACCGCCTTTTCCAAAGGTACCGAGAAACTCCGGAAAACCCGAACCGGTAAAGACTCCCATGTATTCTTCTGATTCCTTGATGTACAGACTCTTTGTTGAAGTATGTACACCAAGGCCTCAGGAAAATCGCCCTTTCCGCTCACTGGTCGGTGCTTTAGCTCCAGAGTACGGCTAAGCGGTCACCGATCCAAGTATCCGCCTCCCCCGATGCTGCTTAACTTCAGCGACCGCCCAGCCACCAGCTTCGGTAGTCATTACTTTATATTTTAGGTTATTTATTAAAAAAAAATAATTAAATTAGGGTTTAACAAAATATATATTTTTAAAAATAATAATAAAAAACGACGAACAAGATTTACACCTCATAAAAGGATGCCATTGCATAATAAGGTTAGCGATTTAGTGTACAAGTCGAAAGCCGAAAATATTTTTTTATGCGATAACTTAGATGACCAATAGATGATTTTTTTCTCAAACTTACAATTTTTTTTCTATACGAATCTTCTCAACCCAAATCGCTCATAATCACTGAATAGTTTTACAGTAACGAATAGAACATTTGATCTGACTGGAATGTAATGTAAAGACGCAGTTCAACTAAATTGGCGCAGTTAATTCAATGGAATATCAATGAAATTCAATGGAATATCTAACAAAACTCTATCAGGTTTCGACTCATACGAAGCTTTCTTCTGAACCAAAGATTTCCAAATGTGCACTGCGTCACTCTGTCGTTGTACGTTCACGTAAGGGTCTGCGAATAACGAGTGCATGAAATTTTGTACTCCAGCAACGCCATTTCGAGCGAAGCTCATTAAAACCCACCCCAAAATTTAGAGAAACGTCCATACAGTCCAGCGGAAGTTCCTCTCGGCGTCCAGGAGGTTCTCCGGATTACTGAATGCCTCTGTTGGCTTATAGTCGGCAAAGTTGGAAGGGTAGTTTCGAGCTCCAGCCGAGGTACGATTATGCGGAGAATTTCTGCCTTCAGGGTTTTCCATGCCATCATTGTTGGACCGTGTGGAGTGGTGGATTTTGGCACCGGGGGTTGAATAGGCGCGGTCGCGAGGCTCCAACATCTAGCCCTCCAGTATTGATCCGTCTGGGACGCCACGAGAAACAAGGGTGGGGCACCAGAGGGGTTGTTTTCAGCCCCCCTCCTCTCGTGTCACTGAACCGCGGGAAGCGTTTTCTCATTGGACGAAGCGTGGAAAGATGGCCGACCGTTTCTTCTCCAACACGTACCGGAAACGCTTCCCTGCATGTACGTGTAGTCTTGATGGACGTTTGCCAAGGGAGGCGAGGCTCCCTACTTGGCGTTTCGTCATCCCTCTTTTTTTACCCTCGTCGTTTTTTCGTTCCCTCCTTCCTCCTTCCACCTCCCTTCGTCCTTCATCCATCGAGCTTTCACGAAAGCTCACAGCCCCGAGAGGAATGAGCTGTAGGCACGTATACAGGCATACACGTACACCCCTTTATTCCATGCGCATGTGGAGGACGGCTTTTCTCCTTGATGCCCTTCTCCTGGAAATCCCTTCACCCTTCGACGTATAAAACGGGGTGATTCGCGGGGGTGCATGCACCCTGGTGAACGGTAGAACCCTGGCGCATTATATACCGTTGGCTGATGATCTGCAACCCCTTCTCTTCAACTTACCCTCACTCGTTTCCATCTTTCGCTCCTCTTACTCTTTTTTCTCTGAAATTCCACTTCGTTTTTTCCACTCTCTCGTTGTTTTCTCTTTTCTTGCAACTCACGTGATCCCACCACGTATCTCCATCCGCCTTTTGTTTTTTTTTCTTCTTCCTCTCGTACCAGATTTAAAGCCAGCCGATCCCCGGCGGCTTGCCGCTTTTTGCAAAATTTATTACTGGGATATATATTCGCATCCATTAGATGGCTTCGCTTCTTTTCCGCTAAGTGCACTCTTTTCACCGAGATCCCGGTATCCCTGACCCATTACGATTCTTCTCCTTACGCATTGCAAGGATTCCGTTTCTTTTTTTGTTTTTTCTCTTGCCCCCATTACTCCAGGATCTTTTGCGAATTCTCTCGATGGATTCTGCTGGTGTAAGGTGTTCCCGGTACTCTGGCAGTCCTTCGCCTTTCCTGTTTTGAATTGATGGACTTCCATAAATTTGCGAGAGATTGACTATTCTTAGCTTATCCTATACATAGGCTTATTCACCATAATGGGAAAATATAAATTATTATCAATGAATATTCAAAAAATCAATACATATTGGATTTGGTAATGATTGCTGAGTAATTCATCTGCCAAATATGATAAATGCAATTCTATTTATTTGAAACTTAGCCTAAACAATCACTTGACCCTAAATCTTGATGATAGTATATTTTCAAATTTTTTTGCGATTTAGTTCCATTCATTTTGTAACCATTAATTTTTAACGATCGTTAATGTATGCAGGGCTATTTTCCCAAAAGCGATCCTGTGATGTTCGTATGTTTGTAGTAGTCGGTAATGATTTATTAGTTTGTAACTACTAAATTATTTGGTGAAAAGATATAAAATAATGCGTGTATTTTTATTCCACGAATAACCAAGATTCTCCAATTTTTCAAGAATTTTGGTGCTTCTTAAATATCCATGCAACACCTTGCAACATACGCGAGAAAGAATCTCTTATTTTGGATAACCATAATACAGCAAACTAGCCCCCAAAGACTCGAAACAATAATCGAAGTTGTCCATCCTATCGATTGCTTTCCGTGATGTTAGATTATTTGAAAAAAAATGGAAATTCAATCCTGAAAGAGACCATTTTTTGGCAGTTTCTGTCTATGCCGATTGGTCAAATATATTTTCGTTGCTCTTATCAAAAACGTAGAAGCTCTGTTTAAAGAGACTTTAGATATTGATGGAAATGACAAAACATTGTAGGGAGTTGATAAGATTTTCAACCCAATCGCTCCATGCTTTTCCGATGCAATTTGAGAGAAAGGACGAGAAAGAAAGCACTTGTGTAAGGAGGCCCCGGCTCAAGAGCAAGCGTAAGCTGCTGCCAATCGAAACTAATGGTAAAGACATTATCAACGAATTGTCAACGATACACAGGTGATATAACATTGAGAGACCATAAACTTGTCGTACAGTGTCGTTTCCAGTACTTACGTTCTCTGAGCCCTGTATGGATAAAGGAACGTTTCCCCACTGTACGTTGCATCGGGTATATGTGCCTGGAAATACTCATCCATTGCGCCTCTTCAACCCTCCAACTCGTCAAAAGCTTCTCCTCAGCTTGCTCGTTTGCTCGCATACCCGCGAATTGTACGCGCAGCAATAAGCTGCACTCGCGTCCTTACGCCTACATTATGGCACGTTTATTTCATCTGCCATTTTTTTTTTATCATTCAATCCATCGGCTTTGACATTAGTGACTACGTATTTATCGATGTGACATCACACATTTTAAATAAATTCTTTGGATCAATCCATAAAAAAAGGGGAATGTCGTTTTTATTAAAATTTCTTTTTGTTTTCCATTTTCTTTCTGTACAAGGTGTGTACCTTGCTATTTCTTTTTTTGCGTTTTGGCAAACAGATAGCAAAGATGATTTTGAGAACAGTAGAAAAATTACAACAATGGGAAACAATATCATGAAAATTGAAAAAAATTCTTTCAAAGTCACCTTTTCTGGCGAAAACGATGAAAAACATTTTGTTCTTGTTGAAGTGTCAAATTTTATTTTCAACATGACTGTCTTATTCAGTGTGCGATAACACGAATATCGCGTTGGCTATATTTGCCTTCCCGTGACTCGCTACAGCCGCCGGAAGTCTGGAATTTCACATTAACCCTTAACGCCCTTTCATGCTCAAGGTTTACGAACATCGAAGGGTTGCAAAAAAAATCCACCCCTCCAGTCTGGTTACCTCGAGCTCGTGACAAATTCAAGGCGAAACAACTCGTTAAGTGTCGTGTAAACAGTGTCGAAAGGGGTCCGGATGGTCGTTTTTTTGGGCAATCTCAAAGAAAGGGAAAGTAGCGGGTGCACTAGAGGCATCATGCAATTCTTAAAGATTTTACGGTGGGGTCTTCGCTTTAGACGGCCCTGTATTTGCCTGATTCTTTGGTGTACACACTTCGTATTGAAGTATCTACATCAAAGTCGCAGAAAAAACGGCCTCCTGCTCACTGGTCGATGCGCCAGCCAGAGTACGGCTAAACGGTCACCGCACCAAGTATCAGCCTCTCTCGATGCTGCTTAATTTCGGTGATCGCCCGAGCCGCACTCCGACCGCCCAACCACCACCGTCGGTATAAATATATTTACTCATTAATTAGCATAACAACAACGATATCTCGACTAAAAAGATCGATAATTAATTATTTGCTTACGAAAAATCCTATTTTATAGTAAACGAATGATTGATCACCGTACCGATGTCTATACAATTATTAATACTCTTCTATTATATATATATAATAGAGTTTTATTTGCACAACTTATTATAAAGTTTTTTACAAAATCTCTTCCTTTCTTTTTACATTCACTCTTATACACTAGCTTACACCTAGCTTCTTACATCTAAAATTCTAATCTATATCCTATCCATTACTGGTTGCTGTCGCTCGCATCTTTTTCCTCTTTTTTCATTTTTGCACATAACGCCTCTATTTCTTTGAAATACCGGCACATTCCTATGTTTATTTTTCTGCTTAACGTGTTGATTATCTCGCCCTTTATCGCAATCTCGTCAACCGCTTGGCATCCACTCCTCCGCTTCTTTTCTTGCCTCTTTTGGCATCAATTCCCAACCTTTTTTGCAGATTAGTAAGTGCTCCACCGTTTCAAATTTTTCCTCACAAATCCTGCACCACCAGTTTTTCTCCCCCTTCTACCCCGCTCTCCATATATTTCCGCATCTTATTCTTGCCCACAATTCTTTAATCCCTACCCTTCACTCCTTCCTCCTTCCAGTACTTCCCTGGGCTTTCTTCATTTTCCACCAAGTACTTGTACAAGCTGTTATATAATGATTTTTGCACTCTTTCTTCTTCCTCCTCCAGAATACTCTTCTATTATTTATTGCAGTAAATATAACAATCTACGTACACAGCTGTTCAAAAAAATATGAATAAACGGTGCAATATAAAATAATTCGTGCGAATAACTCCGCACGGATGAATCGTACAACCTAAACAGTGTATTTGTAGTAAGTCCGAGAATTTTCTACGACTAATGTCGAATCCAGATAATTAAAGTTAACAGAAGAGGGAAACAGGTCGCACGCGCTTTCACTCGAGAGTCTTTCTAGAGGCACTCCTTCATTCCGGTGGCACGCGCGAGATTGACCGAGAAAGAGAGAGAGAGAGAGAGAGGGAAACGAAGAGAGTGCGCGTCGGTGTGCTCGTTCACTCTCGATTTCAACGTGCCTTTATTGCGCCTCTTAAATTCGCATTTATGAGCTCTTATGTTCTCTTTCCCCCTCTCCACTTCTGCCTAGCCTGGTGCGAAGCGAATTCTTGCCGTGTGCTTCCTTTTCTCAGTTTCTCTGCACTCTTACCATGTGTTGAAGTAAAAAAGCTTTGCAAAAAAGATTTCTCTCGATCTCTCGATCTCTCTCTCTCTCCCTGTCTCTGGTACTACGGTGATGCGTGCATCAGCTTTCAAACGCCCTCGCTCCATTCGAGACAAATCGACATCTCGTAGCTCAAATGACCGTTATAAATGTGATGGATGTCCAACGACAAAATTGCCATCGTTAATTCACGGACACGCAGCCGCAGATGGGACGAATAATAACGATAATAATAAAATACACATATGATTATGGGAGAACGGTTGGTGGCGGTACCTGTGCTCGTGCACACGTGTAATCTATATTATTATTGCGGGTGTAAATTTTTTTATGAACTCATCGAAACCCCGCCAAACATTTCGTATATGTGCCAGACTCACCAGCAGACGATTCGAGTTCAATGGCCCATTGTCTTCCACCGTTAATGTTGTCGGTTGTTGCTCCATCGATCCGGACTTTTACGTGGGTTGTAAAACTTGCCGCTTTTTCCCCGCTCAACTCGCAGTTGCATTATCGCTCGAATTCTCGAATCTTTACAAAGGAATCCAGCATGGCATTTAGCTCGACTTCCACTGATTTCGTTCGTGACGAACCTTCATTAACGAATGTGGTAACTGCTGGAGCCATCATCCATCCAAGTATTGGTCATCTCTAACCTCAAATGAACTGAAGATTTTGTGTTCACTGGAATGTATTGTGCTTTTTACCCTTTTGTTTTGCACCGCATTGCAGGGCACGCAAAAATAGGTATTAAGCACCTCTATAAAATATTAATATTTTTTAAAGTATATTAAAGTATTGTGATTCTTTCGAATTAAACAGCATCGTCAAATAAAATATTAAGCAGTAACAACTACGTTTGGATATTAAACATTTTTAACCTAAACGAGAAAAAATAGGAACATAATATTGCAAAAAGTAATTTACGAAATAATACGCAAAGTACTTGATGATATACTTCACAAAAAATATTTCGAAATGTCCTTTATAGTATTTTATGAAACAATGCTTGACAAAAGGTAAGGTTTCCATTACGTTTGACCAAGTCTGTATACATAACCATATACCTACCCGGTTATTGGAAATTGCTCGTATTCCGATTAGGTAGCAAACATAGGATTATAATGGCGTAATTGACTCTGAGATATAAGGCGGTCAGAAATTCACTATTTTCTAAGAAAAATAGACTTTCTAACCTTTCCGGAAAAAAAAACGAAGTTTGGCAATGAAACTTTAGAAAACAATGTAACGTTTGTTGCTTCAAATTTGGTCTGATCTCACAGCAAACTAAAATGTAATATTGTTTGCGAAAAGAAATCCAATATTGGTTACAAAGACTCAATTATTATTTTAAAAAATGTATGGAACGTGAAAAAACATTTATATAACTTCCTCGTATTTTCAGCTCTCCAAAAAGGGACCTCAAAAGATAGTGAATTTATTTTGAATGTTAATGAATTGATTTCAAAATTATAAACTAATATTGTTTCGAATTTATTTTGTAATAAATACACTTCCGTAAATAGTATTCAATTGTTGTAAATAAATTCCTTAGGTTTTTAGCCATAATTGAAAATTGTATAATAGGTTAGGAGATTTTTTATTTCGAAATGGTTCGTCATTTGGTTTGGAATCAAATTGACATTTGTTGCATGAAAATATAGATCTTTGTTTCAAATCTATTTAAAATACTTTCCCAAAATCCAAATTTTTTTTCTGAAAACGTTTCACAGTCAACTTTTGCGAAAATTGTGAAATTCCGATCCCTTTATGTTTCAGGTTGAATTATTCAATTATAGTGCCAGATTCACGTCTCAAGCGAAATACGAGTATTATCCAATCACCCTATATAAACTGAACACAATCCACACGATAACCTGTATGTATATGGGGCATTGCATGCAGATTCGACGTATGACACGTCACCTCTCCGACTTGGCCCACGATTTATTATGCTATTGTATTATCTTTGAAAGGCGCTCGAGATTTTTTTCAGGTTTTTTCAAACACGATATGATTTTACAATATTTTTTGTAAACGAAAAATTAACGGTTGATATGTGGCAAAGAATTTTTGTGATTTTTTCGGATTTTTAAATTTGGGCGTTAATTTTTTGTTTATAAAAAATATTATGAAGTCGGATCGTTCCAAAAAAATCTGATAAAATTCTCGAGTGCTTTTCAGAGATAGTACAATAACATAAAAAATCGTGGGTCAAATCGGAGAGGGGGCGTGTCAAACCCAGGTCGAATCGGTATGGAATGCCCCATATACATATATATAAAGTAAAGAATTGCTGTATACAAATGGATACTTTACAGTACCCATTAAGAAGCTGTAAAGTAATAAAAATTCTTAAAATACCCGTTGACCGTTTCTCCGTGACTGCTTCACTAACGAGCGCTTCGGCTATTTGTCTTTTCAATTCACAGACTTTTTACAACGTGTCATTTAAAAGCCCCGTATAAACTTATTTACCTTTGTGTTGAACTGAGCTCTCACGACATTTAGATCATTTGATTTAGCTTCCGTGACATCGTATGTGTGTATGTACGAATATCGATGACGTCAATAGAATTTAAGGTTGATGAGGGCCCAACGAAATCCCCTTTGATTTTGTTTGCATAATGTAAATTTTTCGCCCAATCTGTGTTCTTCAATCGAGTCAGTTCAATTACTTACCCTCCCTTTATTAATTAATGCTTACATGTTACTTCGAGGACGATAGCGTTCGAGAGGTTCGGCTGATGACCTGAAAATCAGGATTATATATCCAATTTAATGGCAAGGGCACAAGTGATATCTATGATTGAAAATTCGCTCGCCATTTGTCTCTAAATGACCAAGTTGCGTACTGAATTTCATCCAAATAAATAAATAATTACAGATGTCATAAACTGATCCGTTGCTCGAGTGTTCAAGCCTCGGTAGCGGCCGAAATTTTTCTTCGACATTTTTCGATGAAACTCGTTCCGCGGCTGGGAAGTGAACTTGGGACCGGTTGTACCGGCATAGGGTTTCCGCAGTTTCTCTATTCTCGTGCTAGAAATGGCATGGCATGAATACGGTACAGAGAAGGAAAATCGAGAGTGGTCGCAAGGTGGGGAGACAAACGGAAAAGGAGAGAAATAAAAGAAGGGACAGAGGAAAACAGAGGACAAGGAATAGAGGAAAACAGGAGGAAACATAGGGAAAAGTAACGATCAGAGGAGGAGGAAGGAAAAGAGGAAAAAAAAGCAGAGTGAGGCCGTAAAAAACCGAAACGGGTGTGAAGAGGAACAATAATAAAAACTAAAGACTCCATAAACAATTGAGTAAGAAACCATTGAACGTTAGGGTTCTAACGAAATACCAGGTGGTTTTTTTTATCAACGCCCAATCCGTTTGCGTAAATTTGAAAATCTTCATAGCTACCTCTTGAAAGGACGAATAGGGTAATCTAGTCTAGGAGTACGCACTTAAAATTCAAAATATTCTAAAAAAATAAATATGAAGCCTAGGAAATCAAATAAGCATTTATTACGTTTGCAATTTAAACATCTTTCATAAAGTAACATGAAAAAAAGCAAAATTAAAAAATATCACTCAAAATAACAAAAATAAAGAGAAATTGGAATTGCGTACTCTTACAAGTACTATTGGATAAGAGTACGCGAGTATGAGCAAAATTCAACGCCATCTCTTGGCATTGACCGGAATTACG
>JAPYZJ010000550.1:0-42238 GCA_030522765.1 Ophioninae sp. B BG-2022a
TATACGAGATATCGATACGAATCCAACGCCATTATTTAAGTCAGGCAAAAACCTTTTCCAAACCCACCAAATGAATCTCTATCGCATAGAAAAAGCCTAGTCTACGACCTTTTGAAATATCGTGTTTTTTGAGATTCTGGAAAAGTGGCCAGGGAAGACGAAAATTTTTTTTTTTCGTTTTTAGCCTCTTAAAATGCTCTATTTAATCGGAAATTTTCCGCTGATTACGAATATGCCCGAGTTTTTGCCGAAAGTGCAAAATTAGACTGGCAAAATTCGAAGAAACCTTTCTAGAATATTTTTTTCGACATTTTTCCCTAGAAATAGAGAGTTCAAGGCGAATTAAATTGTGGATTTGTCTTCAACTACAGTATGGATTATTCTGGTTAATCTCAGTAAAGATCTCTCTTTCTTTGTCTCTTGGGTCGTAAGAAGTGCTACTTCAGTATTTCGTGTGTGCAGTAGTCGCGAAGCTGCCACGAGTCTAGGCAGGTTGCCTCAGGCTTAAACCTTTACTGATGACCCACCGATAATCCTCAGTGGCCTCAGTGAATACAATTTCCTTTGAAAAAAAGGATGAATACGAGAAATGCCAATTTTTGGGATCGGTTATTAAAACGGAACTTCGAATGAACAAAAGGCTCAAATTTCCGAATCTGAATTTATCGAAATTACAAATTTTGCAAATTTTTGGGTTTTTTTTTGGTTTTGTTTAAAATCAAGGGTTTAAAATAAAACCCTTTGAAATTAAAATAAAAACCTTTTAAATTAAAATAAAACCCGTTTAAATTAATATAAAATCCTTTTAAATTAAAATTAAACCCTTTTAAATTCAAATAAAAACTAACGAACCCAAACAAACCCAAACAAATTTCGTAAACCTTTACGAAATTTGTATTTTCGGACTATTAAAATTCGATTTTTTTTCTGGACGCTCCTAGGTGATTCTAAAAATAATAATCGTCGACAAATAAGTGTGACGTAACGTTTTCAAGAATTCCTTTCATAATATTAGCATATTTGACAAATTGAGGAAAAGATCGAGCAATTGACAATTAATATTTTTCATTCGAATTCCTTTGCCTCGAATTCACCGCGTTCTTTAGATAATAGTAAACATGTATTTCCATGACGTCACTGGGTAGAAAAATCACTATTTTTCACACGAAAATTCTCGGTCCCTCATGGAGTTTCCATGATTTTATTTCGACAAG
This sequence comes from Ophioninae sp. B BG-2022a, assembly GCA_030522765.1. Taxonomy (NCBI): domain Eukaryota; kingdom Metazoa; phylum Arthropoda; class Insecta; order Hymenoptera; family Ichneumonidae; species Ophioninae sp. B BG-2022a. The sequence continues at coordinate 1,215 of JAPYZJ010000550.1, forward strand.
AATTACCATGAGATATCGATTTTTCAATAATGAAGTTAACGATTATTCAAAAAAAAAAAAAAAAAAAAAAAAAAAAAATCGTTCGTTTTCACTTTTTAACTCTCACGGAACGAAATTTACGACCTAATAAAAAATCAATCCAAAATGAAATCGGAACTCGTGGATTTTTAATTCGAATTCGTAATTGCGTAAAAATTTCGGACTTTGAAGTATTTCATATCGAATGGAAGATCGAAATGTTTGAGTATGAAAATTGAAGGTACAGGCAATTTTGGGCTCGATAAAATCGGTAATAGAAGATTACGAAAGAAATAATTGAGACGAGAAGGACGACTCCAAGAGTAAGATAAAATGTGGGAGAAAAAAGAGACATTCGAAAATGTGCATAATTCGGTCAATGACCCGAGTTCACGAACATTGAAGGAAGAATCTTCGTCGCCAATCTCGCGTGTAGAATAATTTTTTTTTTCCCGAAAGCGAAACTTAATGAAAGTCGAATTTACGATCGAGGAATCTCCGTTTCGTATCGAGAAATATTTTTATCGAGCTTAATTTATGATTCGAAAAAGGAAAGAAGATTTCGATGACAATGAAGATAATTATAATAATAATAAATTATCATTAATCCACATTGAATAATACCAGTAAAAATATTCGATCAAATATTTTTATCGTCCGAACTTAATTTACGATTCGAAAAAGGAAAGAAGATTTCGATGACAATGAAGATAATTATAATAATAATAAATTATCATTAATCCACATTGAATAATACCAATAAAAATATTCGATCAATAATCATCGAATTAAGAAACATTCACGTGATGACAATCAACATTTAGCTAATTAAATGGAAACATCATTCGGAAAAATAAATATTATACGCCCCAATCCGTAAATTCGTGAAGTCCGACCAAACGTTACGAATCTCAGGGCTGGTTTATTCGGCAGTTTATGAACTTTCGAAACAGGTTCATCGTCGTACCAAAACCCATCGCATAACTCGAATTCGCCGCGTTTCCGCAAGCGCTCTTTGAAGCGATTTAAATTAAAAAGTAATATTTCTGGCGTATCGATAAATTCATTTTTCGTTCGATTATTCCGAAATCGTTCCGAAATCGAAATTTCATTATTTGGACGATGATCAAAAAGCTTAACGATGTTTTTTAGATGGACTCGAAAATTATAAAAAAATGTGATTTCGATCAACGTTTGTCGCAAATATATATATATATATATATATTTATTTATTTATTTATTTATTTATTTATTTATTATTTTTTATTATTTATTCTTTATTTATTCTTTTATATAAGTATATATATAATAAAGAAAAGAATAAAATAAATAAAGAATACATAATAAAAAATAATAAATAAATAAATAAAGAATAAAAGAAGAAATATGTATATATATATATATATATATATATATATATATATATATAGTGGCGGCACTTTTGAGCCTCGGGAGATACCGAAGACCCCGAAACGAACGAGACGTGAAACTCTTCCTTGTAAACTTCGTGACATCGATCTTTCTCCGATAAACTCTTGATGCCTGTACGAGCATTGCTGGTTGTTATGCCAGTCGTTGAAAAAAAAAGGCGAGTTTTCTTTTAGAGAAATCCTGTTGGAATTTGACAAACTCGGCTTCGCCTTAATTAGTAAAAAGTTACGAAACTGCGTAAAGTTTCGTTTTTTGAATTATCAATTTTTCAAGCTCTCGATTTTTCTCTCATGCGTGTAAATATTCACTGGTGTGTTAGCTACTGGCAGGTGGCCATATACCATCGTGTGAAAGCGCCTGCGAATAAACTTTCGATACTCGCTCACTACGCGAGCTCCCAGCCGATAAAATACACCTCTAGATGTACGCCGTTTTTTTTCTTCTTTCAGGTTTTTATTAATACAACAGCCGAAATGGAATTTCAGTTATTCATGTACGAATTAATACAGTAGAAATGTACACATTGACCGAAATAATAAAATATATGTAAACCGGTCACCAAATTTTGTCAATTACTTTATTCGTATGCGATATCTTCTTTCGATTGATGTATTCACGGATATACTCTGTTTTATCTATACTCGTGTATTGTGTGTCGAAGATCGTTCGGTAACATTGAATTACTCGATCGGTAAACCCGCCATCTGCAGGAAACAATATTTTCAGTAATTCAAACGATATGTTTTTTAGAATATCGTAAGAGACATAACCTCACAAATATTCGAAATCCGTTTTCGCGGCGTCGATTAAATTTACTGTGAAAAATCGAACATCAGTCTTTGTAGAATTCATAGAAATAGAAACAGATGCTTGAATTCTATGATAAAAATGTTTTGTCCTTGAGAAATAGCGATTTAAAAATTTCGACTATTTCTCGCACTCGTGTGTGACGTGGTACGTCTTCGACACAAGCTTAAACCCAAACTGATGATTATGGATCCGGGATTACCTTCCAAAAATCGCATTGTATCGGCTTGTAAAGAGACTGCGTAGAATAGAGACATGTAAATGTGAGATAGAAGATATTGTGGGAAAATCGAAAGAACCGAATCGAAATCGAAACCGTTCTTCGTGATTCATCATTATCATTATCATACGTATATGTGAACGTGCACGTTCATCCTCATACACGTACGAACTGTCAATTCGAGATATTAGATAAATTTAAAAAAAAAGTCTTTTACGGGCCTTTGGTTGCTTATTCAGTAATGCGATTCACGCAGGCTACTGTTATATACCACTTACGAGCGGACTCACTAAACTACGAGAAGAACGAATATCATATTCGAAGACACTGCTGAAAGCGGGTTTTTCGATGGCCTCAGGTGTAAAAATGTAAAAGCTTATATATGCAGATATATTTTTATTTACACACGAGCGCGTACGAGGTGAAAGTCCTCGGGAAGTCCGCGGGAGAAAAGAAGACAAACATCATCGTTGAGTGGTCAATTATAGAGAGAAGTCCAATATTGTGTTTTGGCAATAGTGAAACCGATAAGGAAAAAAGTGCGTGACGAATAGTAGAATTCCGTCGTTCACGTGGTAAAACTCGCTTTTATTAATAAATCGTTTATAATTTCGATTTTAGTCTTAACGAGTAAGGCAACCGTAGTTTTCGAAAAATCATTCGTCGCTTGAGGCTACTTAAATTGAATAGGAAGGTCGTGGGTATTATGCAGGAATGGCGAAATGAAAGTGACCTTACTTAATGAAACATACGCTACTTGTACTTTGATAATATTTTTAAAAAGTTGGGATTCTAACCTATATAAAAAATCAAATGTCTTGACTTCCGATGGTCATGATTTGTATTCGACTTTTCAAAGATTCATCGACGTACAATTGATGTTGCTTTCATTAAAAAAGATCGTTCATTACTCGCGTTGACACCTCAGCGCGATAGTCGATTTTTATTCTGGTCTTCCGAATGATGGTTGCTTTAGACCCGATTCGTTCTTTAGCGCATTCATATTTCAACAATTTTCGGAAGGGTAAGTTGCCAATAAAGATGGTAGTCGATCAACTCTGTTTTTTTACATTTCCAGAAAACCGTCACGATTACGCTGGCGATTTGCTTGACAGCTTTGACAATCGGGTTCTCCTCAGCCGAAGATCCCGTTCGTCAGCACGCAACGGTTAAGATCGATAAGAATCTTCGCAAGGCGTTGCTGAAAGCGCTCGCCGATCTGGATAGCGAATCAGCGGAGCAAAAGAGCACAACGACGCAGGAAACACCGACAAGAATCGACGAGATCGACTTGACTCCGTCGGACAGAGCAGGATCGTCTAAAGAAAGAGTATCGAGTGTGGAACCGATTCGCACGATATTCTCGTTCGATGGTTTTCCAAACGAGGAGGAAACACCGAACGAGGATAAGCTTCAAAACTCGAGTTTCGTAGAGACGGACAGGTACGTGCTTTCGGACAACCCAGCTTCGATAATGATGATGGACATTCAAAAGTTGCGAGACGAGGGCAGTTCCAACAACAGAGCCTTCCAGGCGCACGACGTCATATTACCGGACAAGTCATCGGCGATTTACGACAAGAGTCCGGATATTGTGTACGATCAGTTAGAAACCAGAAGCGTGAAAACTTCAAGCCTTCCGGTCAGCGTGGAGAGCGTTAAGTCATTGCCTAGTCGTTTTTCCGAAAGTCTGGCTATAAGTTCGAGCAACGGTCTCGCAGCAGCGAACGCCCTGGTCAGCCCAAATCCAACCGAATCCAGTCCGACCGCGTTACCATCACCGAAGAACGCAACAGCCAAGGTATCCGTCGGTACCTCCTCGTCTTCATCCAGCACTTCGGAAACGACGAGCACCAAAGAAGAGCAAGAAGTAAAGATTTTCCAGGCTCCACTGGTCGCAGCGTTCACGGTCCAGCAAGACGAAAGGGGGATACCGAAGAGCGTTGTACCTATTTACAAACCGAGCGGCGACGGCCAGGCTCTTTCGCTCCAAGAACAATTGGAGTTCAAGCAACAGCTACTCGAGAGGCAGTTGGCAGAGTTGCAAGCTCAGCAGATCCAACAAACGCAATTCCTCCTCCGTCAACGTCAGATTTACGAGGAGCAACTGAGACAGAAGCAACAGCAGCAGCTTTTCATCCAGGAACAAAGCAGACTGAAGCAGCTAGAAGCGGAACAGCTGAGGATCAAGCAACTCGAGGAACAATCCCGGCTTAAGCAACTCGAGGAACAACGAAACTATCAATTGCAGCAGGCGCAAAAGCCGCAATTCGCTCAGAGTCAACAAAGCAACGTTCTGTCCCTGCAGCCTAACTTCAAAGCGCCAGGTGTCAACATCCAACCCAGTTTCACTCTGGAACTGCCGAAAGCTGCGGCGCTCGCATCCTTCCAATCCAACCGTGACCAGCAAAGACTCCAACAGTTGCGCCAACAACAGTTGCATCAGCAACAACAGGCGCAGATTCAACTCCAACAGCAGCAACAAATCGAGCAACAACGCCAGCAACTCTTGCAACAGCAAAGGCTCCATCAAAGTTTCCCGATATTCCCTACCGACTTCCAACCACCGAGTCCCACTTCGGCCCTGAGATTCCACAGGCAGGAAGCTTTCGGCGCCGTTGGCAATTTTGGCATCAACGAAAACCGACAGCAGCACTTCGCTGGTCACAGAAACAACCAGTTCAGCTTCGGCGATCCCTCATCCAGGGTACAAACTTACATTTTCAATCCTCATCAGCAACAAGTACAACACCAGCAACAACAGTACAGGCAGCGGCCCCAAACACCGGCCAAGCAGATCCAACACTTGTTGTACCAGTCCGGCGTCGTTGGCAATTTGGGAAGCGTTCAAGGTACCGGAGGACAGGAAGATCTCAATATCGTTTCCAAAGTTTTGGCTCTTAACGTCGGCGCTCTGCCAACCAAAAATCTTCGTTACAACAATTTTGCTAGTACCCCCCATAAAGCGTGAAACTAACACTTCTCTTCCAACAGTGTGTTGGAAAACGCGCGTTTGCGCATGCGCAATACGATTCTCGAGATTTCGACAGTCGAAACGTTCGACAATTCGCGCCGGATATTCAAAGCCCAACAAAGCTAATGTGCCGACTCGAAACGTCAGATAATACATGCTGCCTTACCAAGAAACTCCATTTTTTGGAAGTCGCCTAAAAATAAATAACGACATCGAGGAAAATTTTCGTTTAAAGTAATGCAAATTGTTATTGTTATATAGTATACTTTAATAATTCTATAGACTTGATTATTATTATTTTATTTTTAGTGGTATTATATTATTAATATTATTATTATTATTATTATTATATTATTAATATATATTCATATATATACTTGGTGACGTGCAGAATCAGGTAAATGAAATTTTCGAAAGACTTTTTTCATTATTTCTTCCTTGCTCACTCTCAGGTGACGAAGTTTCCCTTCCTGAAACACTGTCTTCGTCGACAGTGGACATTCGTGTTTCAGCTGAGCTTTCATTGAGTTCAGAATAAAAATTAATGGTTAACCGTGAACTCGTTGGATCGTTAAAAATGAAAAAAAAAAAAAAGAATTATATTAGATTATAACAGCGCTGTCAGAACGAAACGTCAAATGTACAAAATCTGCTACCTCTGTGAAACAAAAAGAAAATAATAAAGTTATCAGAAATAAAATATACGTTTGCGGTTTCAACTAAAAAAGTGTCTACTCGAACGGCTGAAAAGCAAAACCTTTCTTTACGGTTGTTGAGTCACTTCCTTATTCATCGTCGAAGACCGAACTTCGAATCAACATCCTAGAATTTAATACCAACCGTACGGTTGAAAAACATTCGAGAAAGTTTGTAATTTGAAAAAAAAAAAAAAAACAATTTTCAAAATTTGAAATATTACTAGACTCGGCCAATTTGTAAAACAAAAATTATCTAAAAATTGAATCTGTTTCGGAAAGTGAAAAATTGAAAATAAAAAATCAAAAATAATCAGAAGTTTTTTTTTTTAATTTAATTCGAACTGGCTTAAAGGCAACTTTTCATACTCATTCGAGGCAATCGTTTCAACAAACATATTTATGTATACGTGTTCCTCTGAAATTGCTTCGAATTATGTGAAGCGATGTTACGCGTACAGATTCTTGTAGCTCACGATGAAGCTGACTTTTCTCATTCTCTCATTAATACTAGACGAGGAAACGCATCAGCGATATACAGTGCCGTCCAAAAGTTTTCGGACATGTATACGTCGCAGCTAGTTGTTTCGAAAAAAAAAAAAAACTTTTGGTTGAGGATGTAACAGGAAACAGCGTTTCCATTAACCTCTCTAACCCAGCGATTTCGTACGTATGGAACAAGGAAATTCTGTAATAAGTCTAATGATATTAATTACGAATCTCGGTCGTGTGCTCCACAAAAGATATTGCCTCGAGTATTTTTCCCGTGCTGAATCCTTCCCCCATCCGAAGGAATTTTCAACGACGCTCAAACTCATCTTCGCGAGGAAGAGAACGAGACGATGAATAGATGCGAAAAAATATCAAAAGCGCATCGTTCCACACGCGATGTCTCCACACCGTAAAAATACTGTTACGTCAAATAAGACTATTCTTCGGTTGTTCTCGTTGCGCCATTATCGTATTTTCCCAGTGGGCTGACTAACGACGTATAATAGACGTAGTAGCAATAACAGCGATAATAAATAAGCAATAACAATAGTAACGACAACGCCAATTACGCGATGCACGGATTGCACAAAATTTCGATGAAGAAACCTTGCAAACGTCGAACGTTCAACTCCGGGAAAAAAAACACCAGTCTGAAAATTACTATTTTCCAATTTCCCTATATTTTATCCACAAGGGATATTGATCGATCTGGAAATCGATTTAAAAATCGGAAATACGAAACAGCAAGAATATTTGGTGGTATAACGGAAATGAAGAAATGAAAAAATGAGAAAAAACATTTTGTTGGATCAGAACGATGCAGCAGTGAATAACGTTTAACCTATAAAAAAAATCTGTGACAATGGTAACGACAAACAAACACGAATAAAAGAGGAAAAACGAACTATTTTTGTTGCATTCCAAAGATGGAAACTCCAACGTCGGGGTAGCATATTCCATCTAGTTTCACGTACTAATTATCGCTCAATTAAGTTTGCAATTTGTAGCTGTTTTCTTCATCCGAAGTTCGCACGAGGCGCACCATGCTCATGTGAGCAAGAGATATCGTCGTAATCCTTTTCAATGACGATGTGTTATACCAATCTGTGTGTATGTGTGTTTTTACAAATTTATGATAATTCCAATAATATATAACGAAATAAAAAGTATCTATAATGTGGTACGTCTCCCCTAGTTGGTCTCAATAAACTCTAAATTTTCGTAGCTCCTTTCAATTTCCCGGGTTTTCTGGTTCCGTTAATCTCGGAACCCGATCGCAGCGACGAGTAACGGCCATGTTGAGAACTAAATTCATCACAAATCGTCCACACCTCCGTCAGTCAAATTCGTGGGAGTTTTCGAATCTGCATGCGATTAATGTCCCCAACAATGTAACTAACTTCAGATAACCATGGCTGCGCGTGAACATGCGCGTTCGCTTATCGCTGAAAGGTGACAATTCAAAAAATTCGTAGCTTAGATTCGTAGCCCTAATAATCATCGTCACATTATACAGACGCATAATCATCACGTACGCTGCTTAGGAAATTTCGAAATCCAACGTCATCGCGAATTGGTAAGTGTCGTACAATCGTCATTCGCGCTAATAATCGTGACTTGAAGAAAAAAAAAAAGTAAAAAAAAAATGTCAGCGCGTTTGCGGATACCTGTTCCCTTTCCTGTTCCATTTCGCACTGAATTCGGCTGATACGTGATCAACAAAAGTTTTAGGTTAACTCGAGAGATTCTGTCAAAGCGGACTTTGAAATTGTGGTTAGAAATTGTGAAAGTCAACAATCGTATGACAACGCTATTTTTTTTTAGCTGATAATTTTTTGCGCCTATCGAAGTTCGTCAATACTTTTTTTTTAATGTACATTTACTTTGACCCAGTGATAAGAGTTTTTCTGCTCTCCCAGAAAACCATCGATTGACAGATAAGAAAAAGCGCTTTAATTCAAATCCGCACACATCGATCCCGCATGACGTCCATTTTTCTTTTCTAATTATTCCATGAAACTACAATTGAATCCGATTGCTTGCGATGCGATAAAAATATCGCGAAAAGAATTCCACGCGTCATCGTCGAACATCGAGTATCGATAACTCGACTTTTAATTAGACACTGCCGCAACTGGAACACCACTGGTAACGGCGCAGCGTCCTACAAGCACGTAGCAATTTTCTTATCACTGCACTCGTTTCACCACCTAGATGCGTTATCTCTCTGTCTCTTATCGACCAGTAACAGGTCCGAGTCTGAAAAGTCAACGGCCTTGAGTAATCTAACATTTGTCAGTAACTCATATCCTTGGTTGATAGAATATGCACTCCCAACTGCCTGTTCGAATATGATAAATTTCGTTGAGTTTAATACAAAGAATTTTAGCATCGTTGAAACGTCGCAGAAATCTCTGATGAAATTATCGCTGGAAAGCAATAGGTTTTGGCTTCTTTAATATCGTCGATGTTAAAGCGACCAAAGTCATTGATCAGTAATCAAGATACATAAGGTCAAGGAGTTTGTATCTTTTAGCATAAAAAATTTGAAGATATTGCTATTTTGATTTTTTATTTTGATTTCTTGATGGAATCGAACCGTCACACCCTTAATTCAATTTCCACCAAGTTTTAAGAACACGATCTCAGCCATCTTTCTTTTGTCTCAGATTATCACGATTGCCGAAACTTGCGGAAACATATGACGAACCTCGCGATGAGTGATCGCTACACTCTCCGGCATCATTGAAAATATGTTTCTCTAGAGAAGAATTATCAGAAGTCACAAATTAATAGTCAAAGACAATGGCGAATTACAGCATGAGCTATTGTTCGCCGAATATTACATTCGGCGACATCTGGGTGAACCATGGCACGTCCAAATGCTTCATGGACACGGTTAGCTCGGCCGTTATAGCTTCCTATCTTCTTATATTCGGCTCGATACAATTATGGATGTATCGCAAATATGGAACACCTATCAACGAGAATCTGCTGGCTCGCAGCAAACTCTACACCGTTCAAAAGTTCTTCCTCTTTTTGGTACCGGCTCTCAGTATCGTCAGAATCGTTCTTCAGGCCACGATCCTCGATGATAAAACCGTTTATGGATATATGGTGAGACGCGTCAAGAGAGAAACAAACCGAATAAGAATCCCGACTTTGCTCACTTGTAACTTGATCTAAGGGGTATTTGGGCCTGCAAATTTCAAATTTCGAAACTAAATGCCAGATTCATTGACCAGTAGTAAATTCAATCAAATATTTCAGATAATAGTTTTTGAAGAAAATAAATGGTTATAAAATACTACAGGCTTTATTTGCAAACCTTAAGACCAAACATACATCGACAATTACAAAAATATTTTGAAAAATGATAATAATAAGAATAATAATAATAATAACGATGATCAAAGAAAAGTTCAATTTGATTTTTTCAACAATAAAATAACAAATCAAAATGATACTTTATGCGATTCGGGAACAAAATTTTCGAAGCTAAAAGTATCAAAAGATCGATTCCATTAAACGATCCATTAATAGGATTGAAATCAGGCAAGATGTAAAATATTTAGAGTTTGATCTTTCCAGATCCAATAGCCGATGTTTTTCGTCTTTTGTAATTTGTATGAATTTTTGTCAAAACAGATTGTGACAACATCACTCACTTTAATCGTTTATCCGTACTCGGTGTACATTCTACACATCGAGAGGCACAAACTCTTACCTAGCGTGCCGCCGAGAGGCCACGGTCTTGTTCTCTTGGGTTTTTGGACTCTGGCGTTCATCGCTGAAAACCTCACGTTCATAAATATCGGCCGAGTTGAGTGGTGGTTCCACTTGAACACGTGAGTACGCTGGGCGCTTCTTTAGGCCGAGAATATTGCTCGAGTCTCTCGAGAAGAAAGGAAGAGATAGAGAGTTTGGCAACAAAAAAAAAAAAAAACATACGACGATCCCCACTCCCGCCTATTAACGGAGTTTTATATTTATAACGACGGGATTCTATTCGCAGACCAACCGACCAGATTGAAATGGCACTGTTCGTACTGCGCTACGTCAGTAGCCTGGTGATATTCGGGCTGGGTCTCAGGGCACCAGGGATCATAGGAAATTCCGATTCGACTTATCAAAACCTAAACGAGGATGGTCCGAATTTCAGGTCGCGATATTATCAAGGTGTAAGTCTTGTTTTTTATTCCGTTTAGAAAGCCTCGAACCATCCCCCCCCCTCCAGCCGAATATTGGTTAAGATTTTCGGTCTTTCAGAGACCGGACGACAACGCGTCCACTTGGTCAAACGCCTGGTACAAGATCAAAACTCTCGCACCGTTTCTCTGGCCCAGAAAGGATATTTTGCTTCAATTTCGAGTTTTCTTTTGCTTCGGGCTTCTCATCGCTGGCCGAGCGATCAATCTTTACGTACCGATTTACAATGGAAAGATCGCCGACAGCGTAACGGATAAACCGGTCATGTTCAGGTTCGTTTCATCGTACATAAAATGAAAGTAAAAAAACGCTCATTCAAACTGTCGCTTAAATCGTTTTCTGGTACAGATGGGACTTTGTGGTGATATACGTCGTGTTCAAGTTCCTCCAGGGAGGTGGAACTGGAGGTATGGGACTGCTGAATAATTTAAGAACGTATTTGTGGATCCGCATTCAGCAGTATACGACACGCGAGGTCGAAGTCGAATTGTTCAGGTAAAACATTATCTTCTTTGCTACCGATTATCTTCACGGATTTCTGCCATTAACGGTTTTGCTCATTACACGAAATGCGCGATTCAGGCATCTTCACGGACTGAGTCTTCGTTGGCATCTGAGTCGCAAAACTGGCGAAGTTCTGCGAATAATGGATCGTGGCACAGACTCTATAAACAGCCTGCTAAATTACATACTCTTCTCGATCGTCCCCACGATAGTCGATATCATAATCGCTGTGATATACTTCGTTACCGCGTTCAACAAGTGGTTCGGGCTCATCGTCTTCAGCACCATGCTTCTATACATCGGTTAGTTTTATTCATTTTGATCGTTTAGGTTTGTTACGGTCGGTAGAATTTTATCCAATTTCATCGTTTGCGATACTTCCGTCCGTTACAAAAAGACATTCCTTATTTATTGCAGGCGTTACGATTGGCGTGACCGAATGGCGCACCAAGTTCCAAAGACGGATGAATCTCGCGGACAACGCGAGAAACGCTCGAAGCGTCGATTCCCTTCTGAACTTCGAGACTGTCAAGTATTACGGTGCGGAGGGATACGAGGTCGATAGTTATCGCACCGCTATACTCAACTTTCAGACAGAGGAATGGAAATCTATGATAACGCTGAACATTCTCAATACTCTGCAAAATTTAATTATATGTGCTGGGCTACTGATGGGTTCTTTGCTCTGTCTTCACATGGTGAGCCGAACGGGTTCACATTATCGAATATCTTCGAAAGAAACGAGAAGAAATTTTGCTCGTTTTTTTTTTAACTCGGTTGTCCGAAGATTCACTTTTCGGTTCACAGGTAGTCGTGGAGAAAACATTTACCCTCGGGCAATACGTTTTGTTCGCCAGTTACATAATCCAGCTGTACGTGCCTCTCAACTGGTTCGGAACTTACTACAGGTTGATAAACAGTTCATTCGTATTTTTCTTCATGAAATATTTCTTTTCGATGGCTTTGACGATCTAGCTTTAATTGAAGGGCGATACAGAAGAATTTCGTCGATATGGAAAACATGTTGGAACTTTTACGCGAGGATCAGGAGATCATCGATGCCCCGGGTGCCGGACCGCTCGTGGTGAAGCGCGGTCAAGTCGAATTTTCGAACGTTACTTTCGGATACTCGCCTGAAAAAGTTATTCTGAGGAACGTCAGCTTCGTCGCGCCGGCGGGAAAAACTATCGCGTTTGTCGGACCTACCGGGGCTGGAAAATCGACGATAATGAGACTTCTCTTCAGGTTCTACGATGTCGAGCAAGGCGCCATTATTATCGACGGGCAGAATGTGAAGACGGTCAGGCAGGACTCGCTTCGGAATGCTATAGGTATGGAGCGAAGCGGAGTAACGTTGCGCCGGCTCTATCTCTTCTGTAATCACTAAGAAAAATGGTCGTTTCCAATCGTAGGTGTCGTCCCTCAAGACACGGTCTTGTTCAACAACACGATCAAGTATAACATCCAGTACGGTCGTATCGACGCGCCCGAAGCGGACATTATCGCGTCCGCGAAGTACGCCGATATACACGACAAAATTTTGACCTTCCCGGAGGGTTACGAGACTCAAGTGGGCGAGCGAGGCTTACGTTTGAGCGGTGGCGAGAAGCAACGCGTCGCTATCGCACGAACGATCTTGAAAGCTCCGCGGATCGTTCTCCTCGACGAAGCGACGAGCGCCCTCGACACCCAAACCGAGAGAAACATACAAGCGGCTCTGAATCGCGTCTGTGCTGATCGCACCACCATCATAATCGCCCATAGACTCTCGACCGTCATACACGCCGACGAGATTCTCGTGCTTCGCGACGGCGAAATAATCGAGCGTGGCAAACACGAAGAATTGATATCTTACGGCGGTGTTTACAACGAGATGTGGCACGCCCAGTTGCAAAATGATCAGGAAGACGGTACGTCGCCCGATCGAGGAACTTTACAAAACGGAAATCCGTTGCATTCGTCAACGGAAGAACCGAAGAAACGCCCGGAATGAGAAATCTAATTTTCTTGATCCTTCGAATAATTAAAAAAAAAGAAGAAGAGTCTTAAACGTTTCGTGAACATTCGCGAACTCGCGTCTTTGTTATCGTTGTTGTTGTTGCGTTCTCGAATGTCTCCGGAAAAGTATCTTTACCGTTTTTATTTTGCTTCCGTCGCGAAACCGGAAGTTGCTCCCTGTGGGTTCGTCTCGTCGCGACGGGATATAGCTGTTTGTTGACGCGCGATCCGAAGTAATATTACCGTGATCGAAAAGTTTTAACAAACGCCAGTTTTTTCGATTAGCCCGAACAAAGAATTTGTATTTCATCGATGAGTTGACGGTGGCAGCTCGCAAAGACTGTTAACGCGGACTATCATGCAGACGCCGTTTCGAATCGCGATTTAGTCCCCTCCCCCCTCACCTATCATGGACGTAACCCTGGAATACATGACGCGTGTATTTTCGAAGATAACACTTTTTTCAGCGCAAAGCCAGAAATGTCCTGTGGCGTTTGTTCATTCTCGAGGACTATTTTTTCCAAGATAATAACGTCTATGTATTTTAATAGTACCTTGTACATAGTGGAATCGTACGAATGATTTATTCGCATACTGATCCGCATGAAACGTCTCGATTATCATAATTGAACGCCAACCGTTCATAAGCGTTTTAATGCACGATGGAAACATTGTATCGCTGTTAGAAGAAATAACGTTGAAACGAAGAACGCTGAATTCAGACGATCACATAACCTCAAACTCGAAGTTTTCTTACTGCGGTTTTTCCGTACTCGTGTCTTTTTCTTTTGTTTTGTGAACAATTTTAATGGACCTTGAAGGACTCTCGTGATTCGCTTTTTAAAATTAGCCCTTTCCGGCGCAATTTGCTTTCGGTTTACGATTTTTTCTGGTAAATCCACTGTCACTCCAAAATGGTGGATTTCGAAATCATGGAAGACTTCCGGACGTTATAAAATGAGAACTTTTTTGTCGCTAAGCGCGTGTTCGCAAAAGGCGGAAAGTTCGTACTTCCCCCTCGTGCTATGAGTCCATATGCAAAATAAATTATTTTTAAAAAGACATTAAAGTGAAGCCATGCTTTTATTAGGGGAACGTGTTTATTTCAGCGCTGGTCACATGATCTGTGCTAACTGAGGAGGTTCGCGTACGCGCCATCCGGTACCCAGCCGGTCTCGTCTATGGGCTCGTCAATGGTACGTTCCTTTTCACCCCAGCCGAAATAATAACTCGCCGCGAAAACCCATCCGAGCACGAAGGCAATCTTGAACAAATTCGTACAAATTCACTCGCGGATCGAAAATAAAAATGTTTTTTTTTTCGTCGATGCAAAGGACGTACTTTGATGGCCAAATTGGAAGATCCCTCAGCGTTAGCCATGTCCACTTTTCTCTCGTATCCGGCCGATTCATCCTTTTCACATTTTAGTTTTGGATTGAAAAACCTATACCGTGCCGTATTTCACAGTAATTTCAAACGAGTGAAGGAAAGTAATGAAAATTGCAACTTCAACCGTAGAATTTCGAATTTTTCTTATTTTTGTGCCTAAACGGTGCGGAGTGACATTTCGTATTGAACGGAGAATCGACCCGATCGCGATCGTCTTCTTTGTTTTCACAGATTGAAATTCTGACATTTCAGGACGTAAAAATGTGCGTGGCTGGGAGGGGGGACGGTCTCGAACTCAGAGATTCTCATGTCGCGCTAATAGAGCCCACAGAATTTTGTAACGACAGCGCATTTGTGGGACAAATACAAACGAGGGGCGGTTCCTCGTCACCCCTTGTAACTGTATTTCCTTGTCACACAGAGCCCTTTGCTCGTCAAAACGGAACCGGGATTTGGACAATTCCAATTCAAGAAAATAATATTTACGCCTGTCGCGAATCCATCAGTCGGTGAGAAGAAAATTGTTTCGGTTTAGAAAAAAAAAGGGATATCTTCTTTAATGGTCGCAAGGTAAGATGATGCGTATGAAGATGAACGATTCGAACGATGAAGGAAATACGATGAGGTCGTGCCTCCAGCGGGTTTAACCTATACGCCGATGGCGAACCTTGCAATTCCGACCTCGCTGTTGTCAAGAAGGTAATCATCGAGAATAATTTTCTCTAGCGTAAACTTACCGAAGTGTATTTGGACTTACGATATTCACATTCCAATCAATAGTTTTGTGGGTCAACGATTTTCTCGCGTGCTTGTTTTGTCGTTTTAATTTGGGCGTTCTGAAAATCGTAACTTTTAATTTTCTTCAACAGTGTTTAATTATATTTTATCATCAGATCATCGACGACAAATACGAAATTGTAAATAACTCCATTTGTAATGATCAATCATCTTTACTAATGATTTATAACGACGATAATGATCAATAAAATCGTTCTCCACCCAATGTTGAGTCGCCAAAATACGTGCAGGTTATGTACAGTGAAAAAAGCGAAAAAAAAAAAATGTGTGCGTCTACTAGATCGATTTAATGTTGCCATGGATGCGAGACCAGATCGCCGAAGCTTGGCATAGCAGGAAGAGCTCACGGCTACCAGCGGACAGACGCGTCACGCCTATAAAAGACAACAACGCGGATAAATTGCCTGGCGGCGGAAGCTCGGAGGGAAGCGGCAGCAGAGACGAAACAGGCATGTTTCTCCCGGCTGCCGCCTCATCCGAGACATTTTCCATCAATGTTATTAGGTAATTAAGAATGCAAAAACGGGCAGTTTCAAAGGAAATGGAAACAACTATCTTCGCCATGAGAAAGATACCACATTCTTCTCCCATTTCAGTTTGGAAGGCGGCGTGTTGGGTGTTAACGTAAAGCCAAATTTCACAGTGGAAAAGATCAAGAATATAGCGACGAAATATTTTTACGGACAGCTCGACACATCCTCCAAGCAAGTTGCGTCGACGTCTGGTCCTGTCCCGAAGTATCGTCTGGTTCACGTATCGGGACGGAGACAATTGCGCGATGACCGAGTCATTGCTGACGAGGACGTTAAATTGGCTGGTGAGAAATTAACGAATTATGCATTTTTTTGCAACTTCGATTTGAAAAATTAACGACGCAACAAAACTTTGAACTAGTTGAATCAACTAATCAACATTTCTTCACTCTTTACAAAAAAACTAATTCTCTTCAGTCTCAAAAGATCCTGCATTAGCTCAAAGCGTGTTCTTCAAACATGTATATATACTTTTCAGACGAACTGATACTGGTTGAAATAAGACCGACGGTGAACCGTGATAATCCAAGCGAGGAAGCTATCAGCGGTCCGAATCAAGAGGCGATTGATCGAGCTACCTCGAATCTCCCAGCTCTCAATCTCCCTAGACCCGTACCGTCCAATAATTGGCCCACGGATGTACGTTTACATTTGAAAAACTATGCCATTGATGACATCAAGAACAAGCTTGACAATGCCGGCGTGTTTCTTCGTTAGTTTCAGAACGAGTTTCGAAAAATTTTGATAACGCTGGTGCAGGTTTCGGCGAAGCTACTCACTAACAGCGAAGAAGCGACGAAGGTGTACGAGGTCATCCGGGAGAAACTCGAGTTACGATGCAAGCCGCCGAACGATCCGAAAGTCGTCAAGAATCTCGTCGATATGGGATTCTCGGAGAGGAAAGTTCTGAAGGCTTTGCACCTGAGAAAGTAAGAGTGGCAAATGTAATTAAAGAGATTGGATCTCGATATTGAAGAAATCAAAGAAATTTCCAAATGTTTGCTATGGAATCCAATAGTTCTCCGGCTAATTTACTTTCAAAATGTCACAATCTGCGTTCGTACTTTCCAACACAAAATGGAAATTGTTTCGTTTCAGAATGAACGCCGCTGAAGCTTTGGAATGGCTAATCGAGCACGAGGACGATCCCGACGACGAGGACTTCGAGCTCCCACCGCTCGACGCCGATTTCTCGATTCACGAGGAACATGGAACGCCGGGTCCGAGCTCGTCACCGACCGGGGGTGCTAGACGAAAATCTCTTAAGGAAGCTTGTGTGGATCTTTTCAAAGGAGGTCTACTATCAAATACGTTGATTGCCTTTGTTACCTGTTTTTACAGCCCTTCTAATCGAACACTCGTCGACTTTGGCGCAACAGAAACTCAAAATTGTGTTGAATTTCATCAGGTCAGAAAACCGGAACGAAAAAAGAGCCCAACTTGATAAACATCGTTGCCCTTCTCCTGGAGAGCTTCCGACAGTACAAAAGGCTTGACTTCAAACCTAGTCAGAGAATCAAGGAGTCCCTAGTGCAGATGGGATTCGAAGAGAAAAAAGTGATCGAAGCTCTCAAAGTGACCGGTAACGATCAATCGAACGCTGTAAGTGAATACATACGTATAGATAGACTGACGAAAGCGTAAATGGCTAAATTCAAAAACCGTTTTGTGGGGTGGCCTTGGCGAATAATGGCAATGTTAGTTAATAATATTATAGTTAACAATGGCACTGTTGCCATTGTTAACACTATTGATAAATACGTGGTTAAACTTCATCTAACGATCGTAGTGCGAATGGCTGCTCGGCGCGAGGAGGCCCAGTCTTCAGGATCTCGACGATGGCCTCGATCCGGAAGGCCCCATTTACAAAGCGATTATGAACAATCCGCACATACAGCTGAGTCTGACGAATCCAAAAATCCTTCTGGGTGAATATTCTTCATTTATCTTGCATCCGATAATTCACTCAGAAAATGACGCAACGAAAAATGTCTGAAAAGAGAATGTATTTTGAAATTTCAGAGAAATTAAATTGATTTTTTAAATTAATTTTTTTAAATTAATTTTCTTTACACAATTTTTTTTGTTGAAATAACTTCTATTTCCTATTATTTATGTTTCTAGCCTATTTGTCAATATTGGAGACTCCGTCGACAGCGAACATTTGGATAAACGATCCGGAAATTTTTCCCGTGCTGAGTCAAATATTCAAAACTTACCATGCCGAGAAACATGCCGTTCAATTGAATCGCTACGAGAACACGCCCAGCTAACGTTTCATAGCGCTGTTATTCAATCTATATATAATTATTAATTATATATACTTATATAACACACTTCGCGTCCTGATCTCGCATAATTCAATATATATATACACACACACACACATGAATATATGTCGAAAAAACCAGCTTTTAGCTATAACAACGATATTTTCATAAAAATTTACAAGTTCAAAAGTTGAGCGTCAATATATTGAGCCTGTGGAGGAAGGTGGGGGAGGGGAGGCGTTTTGATGATCGTTTTGACGAAAGCCACTTTTCGCTTCAAATTATTAATAGCGATGTAGAGCGGACAATCTTTTGCTGTTATTTATTTGGCGCGTAAAAAACACGTTCAAATAAAATATTCTATCTCGTAGCAAAGTTAAAAGTGATTCGATGAATCCATTAGCAATAATTGGTGACAAGGAGGAAAGAAAGAAATGAGATTGTTCAATAGTGTGCGTACACACGTTTATCGATTGTGTTTTGAAGCGCAAATGACTCGGTATAAATTGCGCTTTAGAAAGAAATAAAACGGAGTGATATTTTACCAAAAACATAAAAAAGTTTTAATTCCTGATGCACATTCGTCCTATGTACCAAATCCAAACCCCTGTCTAAGAAATAAAAACGAAAAATTACTTCTTCTGAAAAATCCGGATTAGTGGTGACTAACTTTTTTCGTTTCGTTGAATTTTGATTTTTTTCGAATGAAACGCTCAAATTGTGCAAACCGGCATCATTGACAACCCCAAAACTACACGGGAAGTACGAATCGAATGGAATCGGACACCCTGTGTATGTATTTATGTATACGTATGTAACTCGCCACGCTCCACGTGTGTCAAGCGCAACCACAAACATCGTTCGATCGTTCGCACAAAGTTTGGACAATTTCGAGACTTCGCGATTGAATTAATCGAACAAATAAATTTCTAACGATGGTGTACTTCTTCCAAAGCGACGGTAATGAAGTTTCTCGGATTTTTTCTACCCCCGAAAAACTTCGCAGATTCGGTTATTCGTTTGCATCCATATACATCAATACTGACACGATTATTTGAGGTTACCTGTAACCAAATGTGTTTTGCAGTGGTTCAACCACCGGTCACGCTTTTCATGGGACTGGACAAACACGAAAGTAAGTTAAAACTGTAGAAAATTCTATCGTTACGGTTTTATTAATGATTTACTCAGGTATGCGATCGAATCTATTACAGTTCAATCCAACCTGAAAATGCGTCTATTAATAACGATTAGTACGAGTTCTCTAGATTTTGTTATGAATTCTACAACTACGACCGTATTACGCATTTAACGTTGATTTAAAATATCCCTAGACGAAGATCTCATAAAATGGGGTTGGCCCGAAGACGTTTGGTTTCACGTGAACAAATATTCGTCAGCGCACGTATATCTGCGGCTGCGACTCGTAAATATACCATTTATATTCAATTTCTAATGTATCTGAGTATCGGTATGTGGGTGTTCACCGATTCGTTAAATTTATCACCACGCTCTCCGTTGGATGAATTTTCATCGACGGCGGATTTGGCCAGGGCCAAACAATCGACGACATACCCAATGCGGTGTTAGAGGACGCGGCTCAACTGGTCAAAGCGAACAGTATTGACGGTAACAAAGTGAACGATGTCGATGTTGTTTACACGATGTGGTCAAACTTGAAAAAAACTCCTGGGATGGAGGATGGTCAGGTGGGCTTTCACAAGGATAACGATGTGCGGATGATTCACGTCTCGAAACGCATAAACACCACTGTCAATCGGATCAACAAGACCAAACGCGAAGCACACCCAAATTTGCGAGCCGAACGCGAAGAGCGGGACCGCAAAGAGCGAGAGGACAAGAAAAAGCTCCTGCGCGAACAGAAAGAGCGAGAAAAGATGGAGGAGAAGAGACGGCAGGAAGAAGCTGAGATAAGGTAAACGGATTTGCCCTTGTACGATGTATTTTTATTATTTCGAATGTATGTGCACAATCGAGAATACAGATGGGGGTCTATAGTATCGTGTCACAAAGCTCATAAAATTGCCAATGCTTACGAAAAGACTTTGGCTCTTTGGAAGCAAAGACTGACGAGCAAATCTTTCAGGAGCTACACATCGCTGTTCAGCAAATCAAGCATGACAACGAACACAGAAAATACCGGATACGACTCTGATGATTTCATGTGATGACTCTCTCTGCTTTTCAATAAAACCTCTCTTGTTAGCCTGTAAATATTTATTGGTATGTCGAGCGTTCAAGCGCGCGGACGTTTGGTCTACGGAGCTTAGAAGAATTTTCCAGGATTTTTTTTCACGACTAAGCAAACACAATGCAGACGAGTGACCGGTGAAATTGAAGATACATCGTCGAATTTCTAGGAATGAATCACTTTGGCAAAGAACGACACGTTTGGTCCACGAAGCCCAGACTGCTGCCGTTGATAATCGTAATGTTGTTTCGCAAGGTCGAGGCTCAAGATAGTTCGACATTGACGACACTCATCGCGTCAATAATCCATCGGGGATAATTTTTATCGGGATACAAATCCAGCATGTAGTCTCTGATGAATTGTGGAAATCTGTCCTCCAGTATGCTCTCCCTAATGTCCGCCATTAGTCGCAGCTGAAACGCAATGTTGTGGTAGGTCAGCAGATGGCAAGCGACAGTTTCAGCGGTCACCAGGTAATGAAGATAAGCTCGAGAGTAAGTTTTGCAGGTGCTACAATCACAATTCTCGTCTATCGGTCTAAAGTCGTTTGCGAAAATTTCCTGCTTCAAATTGAGTTGTCCCGTTCTCACGAGGGCGCAACCGAATCTCTGAAATGTAGAAAACACGATTTAGGATTCGTTCTCGACGAAACTCTATTTAGCTTCGTACGTACGGCCGTTCTCGTAGGGAAAACGCAATCGAACATGTCAACACCGAGGGCACAGCAAACGACGAGATCAACGGCGAATCCAACCCCCATTAGGTAGCGAGGCTTGTCCCTCGGCAAAATGCCCGTCGAGAGATGGACCATCCTCCAAAAATCATCTTTGCTTTCACCACCGCTGCAGAAAAATCGATTTAAAGCTGATTTCAAGATTTATTCTTTTACTAGTAAAG
This sequence comes from Ophioninae sp. B BG-2022a, assembly GCA_030522765.1. Classification (NCBI taxonomy): domain Eukaryota; kingdom Metazoa; phylum Arthropoda; class Insecta; order Hymenoptera; family Ichneumonidae; species Ophioninae sp. B BG-2022a. The sequence goes on from JAPYZJ010000550.1 coordinate 22,662, forward strand.
TAATTCGTTTCTACCTGAGTCCACCTATAGCAAAACCGTTCACGTTGCGTTGCGACTGTTTCTTCGCACTTTTCGTTCGCATCTCTGCGTCGAGAACGCCTTGGACGATCGGAAAGATGCTTTGCTCTTCCGGTCTTTTATGGGCCTCGAGACAACGATCTAGCCATCGCGTTGTTCTGTCATAGGAGAAACGAAAAAGCGAAACGTGCGCCAAATTCACGTTAATGAATCGTCCGCGCATTTTCTTTCGACCTGTACGTACTTGTATTATCGGATAAAGACTTTTTCACCTCTCCATAGCCTCCTCGACACGCGGACCCTGAGTCGTACTGCTTATCACGTCGTCCAGCTGCATGATTATATCCGCACCAATGGCGTTCTGAATTTCTATCGAGTGCTCCGGAGTCAGCATGCATTCCGAGTCTGAACAAAGGACAAATTCGAATTACCGATCCATTTTCATATAATCGTACATATACATCGAACGGTCGAAAACTCGTATTTCTTCCTAACTCTGATCCGTTGCGTATCCTATATTTCATTTGCAAGCAAACGTGAGATATTAATTTTCTTAAGTCCATCAGGACAGAAATTACGTCATATTTAAAAGCAATATCCCCGAGTTGGTGAATGTAGAAAACTTAAGAAGGAAGCACCATGCTTCCATGGCAGCGTGACAGAGATGGCAGTAAACAGGAAGAAAAGTGTACCGAAGCTTTTTTTAAAACTTTTCATCATGGAAATGAATACAAGACGCACCATTGTAGGGTGACTTGAATTTAACTCCTTCCTCCGTTATTTCTGCTAGCTTCAACAGTGAGACCATCTGAAATCCACCTGAATCCGTGAGGAGGGCTCGGTTCCAGTTCATGAATTTGTGCAATCCACCTGCCTTTTTCAGAATCTCTTGACCCTATTCAGCAAAGAGTTACGGATTGTACACTTTAAAAATTTTGTCCTGTAATAAGAGTACAATGTTTTCGGTAAAATATTGCAGAAAACTCACAGGTCTTATGCCTAAATGGTACGTATTGCTCAGCATTATTTGGCACCCTAATTCTTCCAATTGCTGCGGCAAGAGGCCCTTCAGAGTGCCCTGTGGTAAAACAGAGATACACGGAAGCGATCTGCATTACATCGTGTTCCCCAGCATAAAATTTTTTTTCCTGGCGGCCTTGAAATAAAGAAATATCGAACCTGCGTGCCAACCGGCATAAATACCGGCGTGTCGACTATATGATGCAAAAGTTCCATTTTTGCGACTCGGGCTCTGGTCGTTTTGCATTCAGAAATCACTTCAAAGTTCAGCGGTTTCGTAGATCCCGTGAATTTTTGAGCCATTGTACTCGTTTTTGACAATAATCCTCTTCCCGTACTTCTGATACTCGCCATATGATCGTCGAAAACATGTGTTCTATAAATGTGACTATTCAATCCATACCGCGTGAAGCAAATTGCGCAATGTCTCGAATCGCCGAGAGATGACGCTACTGTCGACTATCTTGTAGAAAAGTGGGGTTTCTGCACACTACGCGCGATGACCGGCGAGCGACAAGATATCCAATGGGGTTTACCCGCTTTTACGGCATTTCCGGAATACCCGAGCTCCGGACACTTCTTGTTTCTTTCTCACTTCCGCAATTTTATCGCAATCCATTGCTATAAATGACTTCGGTAACTTATTTCCCTTTCCTTTTTTTTGTCAATTCGATATTTGTTATAAGTTCTCAATCTCGTCGAATGAACTATTCTTCCTAAAACGTTCAACATTGCATGTTTTTTACTATGTAAATGAGTTGGAAAGCTATTACAAAAATGATAGCAATCGATGTCGTTTGTCTGTTTAGAAATATTTTTAATGAATATTATGAACTAGGAAATACCGAATAATAGTTTATTTTTAAACAAAATAACGTAAGTTGATTCTTTGTGAGGTGAGAGATTCAAATATCCCCCGCTAAAAAGTGACGCGTGAGGGCGCACCGTCGCTTAGCCCAATCCACTTCCACTCTTGGCTCTTTTGCGTCCCTGACAGCTCGGCAAGATGGTAAGTCTCGACGCGTGCTCTAAAAATCCTCAAGTTAAAAAGGAATCGCTTGTTGCAACTCTGGAATAATTTTACAAGTATACGATGTAAACGACAGTGGAATAAAGCTCGGGAATATTTTTGTGTCCCGATAACGCCATGAATGCAGACAACGTTCGGGAGAATTTTCTCCGACCGATCCCCTGTTTCTCATCATGGCTACCATATTTGCTTGGACATATAGACGCTGGGATCCTTCGGGGAGCATTTTCCTGCTTTCGCGAAGTCCCTTTCTATTCGTTTTGTCAAATAGAAAAATATAAAAAGATGTCGCAACTTCGCAATCATCGAATCTAGGCGTTGCTTGATTCCGCGATAACCTTACTTTTTTACGAGGTTAGGAAATAAAACTGGACGCTTCCATGATATTTGTTCGTCTGGGTTGTTTATCTTGTATTTCTCGCGCGTCACAGACCGATAGCATAAAAAAAATTCTGAAAATGCGAGGTTATGTTTATAATTTGCGGTACTGTAATCAATAATTATTTTCTAGTCGCTCGTCATTCCGGAGAAGTTCCAGCACATTCTTCGTGTCATGGGCACGAACATCGACGGTAACAGGAAAGTCATGTTCGCCATGACCGCCATCAAGGGTGTAGGTCGTCGGTACGCCAATATCGTTCTGAAGAAGGCGGACATCGATTTGGACAAACGTGCCGGAGAGTGCTCAGAAGAAGAGGTACGAAACGGATCCCATGGTTTCTACCTCTAGTTTTCCCATTTTGAGACTCCTGAATTTTCTAAGTTGGCTAACCTTTAAAGATCATATTGAAAAACAATTTAAAAATGCACACAATTTTGGAAGAATACAAACTTAGAACTTAGAAATATCTAAAATCGTAAAGTGTTGTTTAGAAAAGATCTAAAATTACCTGGAATGTTTACAGTCCTTAATAATATCGATCTCTTCTATAATATTTTGCGTGCAGGGGGGATAAATCAAGATTGTAAAAAGTCACTAGGGTAACAGGATTGAGAAGGTTAGGAAATGCTGCTGTAACTATTCGGAACCGATGACACGAGAATCTGATTAGTAAAGCATCGGCTTGTGCATTTTTGCAGGTTGAAAAAATCGTGACGATCATGGCGAATCCGAGGCAATACAAAATCCCGGACTGGTTCCTTAACAGACAGAAGGACATAGTCGACGGAAAGTATTCACAGGTATGGTTTCCTTATCTATCACTTTAAAGTTGAAAATCTATAGATTCTGTGATCAATTTCCATGCTCTCTGGATGAGATTGATGTTTAATTATTCTTCGAATTTCTTAATATCGTCCCTCGGACCCTATTCAAGCTGCTACAATATGTATTCTTCTTTCGAGTACTTGAGTTTTCTCGAGATCTGGAAACTGGCAATCCTCTGCCAAAACAGGCTGAATAAATTTCCCAATGGAAAGATCAATAGAAATAGGGAACTAGAAATCGCGGGTGCACGGATACACGGCCGGTCGTACGAAACCGTCGTAACGATGGGTTGGTAATCTGTGCAAAATTGACTGCATTCGATCGACATCTCGTAGCAGTTAATGAAGCGCCGAGGGTGTCGCCGCCTCATGGCCGAATGCAACATTCAACACGCAATAATAATTCCTGAGTCGGGTTTAATCGATGATTCCAACTTGACGAGCTCTCTTCTTGTGCACGCAGTTGACGAGTTCGAACTTGGACTCGAAGCTCCGCGATGATCTCGAGAGGATGAAGAAGATCCGTGCCCACAGAGGTCTTCGTCACTACTGGGGCTTGCGCGTGCGAGGTCAACACACCAAGACTACTGGACGTCGCGGACGCACCGTCGGTGTGTCCAAGAAGAAGTAAACCGTATCTTCTTTATAATAAACAATAAAATTAACCTATACAAAACAGTTTTTTTCTCTTGTCTCCACTTGGACAATCCAGCAAGTATCGGATCTTAGGGAACTTGTCGGGTTTCTTTAATGAACATATTTGTGTGCCAGACAAAATTTCGTCTTAAGAGGGAACCGCACACTTTCTGCCACCCTGATTTCCTAAACGGCTCTTCGGAATTTCACGAATTTTTATCAGACAAAATTAGCGTAGCTCTCACTAATTTTGTTTTACCGAACCGAGGCTGCATCGAAGTTTTGTCACGGGTACGGCTCCCTCAAAGATTGGGGAGGTAACAAGGAATATACGTTTCCAAAGAATTTCCATGATATATTCCAGCAGGGATAGGTATCTTCGTTGTATTTACATAGTACATTAACAATCTCGCGACTCGCAACACTTTCAAGCCGCAACGCATCGTTCCCTTTAGCCTATATAATTATCGTTTTATCATCGACGAGTACATATCGCGATAACAATGACGAAGAACGACTTATAAAACTGTCGACATATTGCAACGTTACTCGCTAAACACATATATATCGCGAGACATTCAACGAACATTATTTTCCAATAGGATTAATAGATTTTCCTTAAACTCTAATAGAGATGCGGCAAAACGCGTAGTTTTCCCTGCAAGCCACCTTATATCGAACATGAAATAATTATTACTATTATTATTACTTTTATTCGATTGATTCGAGGAGAAAAGGATTCTCTATTGAACTTTGATAATCGTGTGTTTGTGTATCTGTGTTTGTGTGTATATTGACTCGTTGAACAATTAAATGTAGAACACGATCGGATTACTCGTAACGTCCTTCGAGAAAAATGCCTCCCCGAAATTATTTGTAGGTTAAGGAGAGCATTGGAAAAGAGATTGCGAGATTCGTTTTTGTTTTCTTTTTTTTTTTCGTTCGCCATCACACTCTTCTTTGGTTTTTTTCTCAATGCTGAACGAGACTTTCCAGAAACGCTTTGGGCACTTTGCCTCGCTGACTGCCTCTGATACCCAACAGGTAATCGTCATCGCCAGGTATTTCGGTTACGCAAATAACCTGGAAACGTAACATCGAATTAATTGCACCGCGCACGACGATAAAGAACAACCGAATAAGGAAGTGTCATGGCAAAAAAGAAACAACCATACACGAAAATATGACGAACAGAGGCAGAAAGCAAATCGGTATCAATTTCACAAAAATAAAAAGAATCTTAATCACACAAACACAATTACCACGAATTTCAAGCGAACGTCCTTTAACGAAGATTACGATTGTTACAAATCGATACAGTAATAACAGTAGTAATAATATAATGGATTCTACGACTGTGCACATTAGCCGCGTTAGAAGACAAGCCAAAAAATAAATTTCGAGATCGGCGTCCTGGCGAGACTGGTTTCTTCGAAATACGTGATAAATTGTTCTAACCAAACTCGGAAAACTACAACGTCGCGAAAGCCGCGTAGAACAAAATTATAACCCCCAAATCTCGATGCTTTGAGGCCGCCTTCGACCTGATATTTCCGTTACGATGAATCACGAAAAAAAATAATAATATTGAAAGCAACGCAGCAAATAAAAAAATTAAAGTTAGCGTACGATCGAGCGTCCTGAAGCATACCGATACGTATTTTTTTTTTTTATCGTGAGAGTACCTCGTAATTCGTAAACCGCATCCATTTTCTCATCATCGAATAGAATTGCAAAGAAAAATTCCGAATAGCTCGTATCCGAAAGAACAAACAAAAATAATCGTGAATTATGTTTATAACAAGTGTGTAGCGGCGGAACGCATGTAGAGTTATCGCGCCCTCTTCGCGACACCACTTCGAAGCTCAAGCTTGCGCGTGCGCGCTCCGGTGTATCATCTGTGTCTGTATGTGTGTGTGTATGTGTACGTTGCGCCTTCTTCCATCGTCGACACTCAAATTTCGAACTTGGTTACCTCGTCCTGCATCAGACTGAGCTCGGTCGGATCTCTCGCGTCGTAATCGCACACGACACGCGCTTTCTCCTGTCCATTTTCCACGGTCGCCTCGTTGTTGTGTTGTTGACCGGCGCCGGTTACGGAATTGATATTCGTTGTGGATTGACTCGCCGGATGGAAGGAGCCGCCTGTCAAACTGGCGGGATTCGTACAAATCATACTTGAGGATTTTCTAAAGACGCGGTTACGGGCACTTGTCGCTTTTACCGCGCGCCCTCTTTTTCTTATTACAATTATATCGCAAACTACGTACAACCTTCCCATTACTACAAGCATCGATCGTCTTCAAAGGGTTATTCTCGATCGATAAATTATCCCGATTCCCACTTTACCGATAAAATAAAGGTAAGCGCGAAAAGTCAAATAAAAGTATAACCGTTATTATGCGTCTATAAACGACACCCAGCATGCAGCATGGAAATTAAACACGGATCGAATTCTACATAACCACAAAAAAAAACTAGAGAGAAGTGAACAACGAATAACCAACATCGGCAAATTTACGATTGTAATGTCATTGATAAACTTTATTTATTGCTAATTTATTTTTGCACACGTTTCATTCGTCTTCTTATCGGGAAGATTATCTTTGGCTTCGGACTATTACTATGTACATACGGGTGTGTGTGTATATATTTCTGTATGTATGTATACACATAGAGAGTTTTTGTCTAGATAGAAAAAGTACAGGGTGCTTCATACTTTTTTTTTTCAATATTATATGTATATATACTGTGACGTAATAAACGTTTTCGGGACTTTAGAATTTTGAGCCAGGATTTGAGGCGCGTGGCGATCTCGAGACTTGAGCAAAGGCTCGCAACGAAAACGTTCTTAAAAAATGGGTGTGGCTACATTAAGTTTCTCAGCCTGTATTCGAGTTTTCAACTTTTGCCGATAGGTGAAACATTATTCCGTCTATTCGGAAAATACATGAATTTTTCTCGTTTCTCTACGATAATTCGTTAATCGCAACAGAATTTAGCCGGGGATGAGCGAAAGAAGAAAGAGAGAAGAAAGGGTCGTTGAGGGCCGCGGAAGAGGACGATCTTTATATTTTGGTGGTATCGGTGTCGAAAGTGGCAGTGACGAAAGCCGAAGTGCCGCCGAGTGAGAACTGACTCGGAGAGCTCGTCAAATTATTATTGTTTTGTTTTTGCGTGTTCGGCGAGGGTGACAGTCCGATCACTTCCTCGCTGTTGACTCGAAGCAAAGGGCTCGGCTGACGCTGCCTGCAATACCAATCGTGCGAAGCACAACCCAAACGTAAAGATTTTTGAGTTACGCCACGCGAAAGAGAATCGAGAATAACATATTTTCACCGAAGAAAACAAATTCGAGATATCACTTGTGCAATCTGAGGGAAATAACGGAAACGACAAAAGAACGCGAGTGAAGCATGCGGCGCTAGTATTACGAAGTGCTTTTTTGCGACTAGTGAAAAAAAGGATTTACTCGCGATATATGTAGGTATCGTGATGATTTGAAAGAGCAGTGGGAGTTGTTACAAATGAACACAGGAAAATCTAGTCCAGCTGCCTCAGTACAATTTTCTGGAAATATCGGGTCGAAAACTTGCCATCATCGAAAGTTGACGTTGGGGTCCACCGGACCCCGGACGTATACGAAGGGTTAATCAAGCGTCAATCGATTTCTGATCTGAGGGAAATAAGACTACAAGGGTAATATTTCTACGCGGTTAGTGATTGGAGCGTTCGATGATCTACAAAGCCGGCATGCCACGAAATACTCGAGCACGCGGGAATGCAATATTCGAATGGAATTAATCGAACGGCTGTAGTTTTTGGCAAAAAAAACATTGCATCCAATATTTTTTGCTTCTTCAGAATCGGCAAGTCATATTTTCATAATTCCAATATATGGGACTCGTCGTAATACTTCGTTTCAACCCTAACCTCACTTACGTTCGGACGACCTTGAGCTAACATTCAAGGTCACATCTGAACGAGGTCCTCTTTCGATCAATGTAACAAAAAAGGGCTTCCCATTTTGAAAAAACAAAGTTGAACATGAAATAACCTTGAAGATGTGGTTCAAGGTCAAATTGAAGGTCACCATTGGATTTCCTGATGAAACCTACCCAAGACCTGATCCCGAATGTTTTGTTTTTTTTTGTAGCGAACCCTCAAAAAAAGGTATTTCCATACTTTTTTCCCACCCTGTATACGCTTGATACAGCGATCGTGCGTATTTGCGTTTTGGCCACTTATCGCCAAGCCTCAATTCTCACTTTTCGCTTACAACTATCGAAAGAAGAATGAAATTCTTGCAGCAGGGATGGCATGTTCGCGATGTAAAATGAACGTTTATGCTAAAGGGCCATTACTCACTCGGATCACCACAGGGTGGGATAGCTGCGTACGCAACGAGGGGGCACAAAAAGAAATAAATAAATAACGGTATTTAAACGTTCATATTCCAAAAAAGAGAAAAAAAAAGCGATTTATTTTTTATTCGGAACGGTGAATCGATCGTGTTTCGTGCTTGTGAAAAAATGTCGCGTGTAACGGAAGATCTCGATCGAGCGGGTATTCGAAAGTTGCACGAATATTGCTTCCCCGAATTTCGAAAATCGGTTATCGACTTACCCCGCTAGCTCGCGTTGAAGATCCTGCATCGTTGCGTGACACTGGGCGTAATGCCGGGCCTGAGCCTCCGCGAACTCGTGAAGGCAACGAAGATGACCCGCCTGTGAGCTCGATACACCCTCGAGCAACAATTTCGTTATTTCCGATTGTCTGTCGAACTCGGACTGTGCCACCCTCAGCTCACGCTCTGCCTGAGTTCATCAAAATAATGAACATTAGCTCCTAATGTTGAAAAAGTACGTTCGGAGCGCGCGTGTCGCTCGACCGCCACGAGCAACGAAGTTTACCGTCCGCAGCTCTCCGGGTATGAGCATTATTTTGCGCTGAATAAAATCGCTTCGTCGCTTTTAATAACTGTTCGAACGTCATTGAAAAAAAAGCATGCTTATTTTGACAATCGAATATTTGACGAGTGCGAGCTGAATTTGTTTCTTTTTTTTTCGTGCTCCAAGCGACTTTGGAATTGTATAGAAAAAGAAGCCAATCCGTAGACACTAAGTATCAACGACTTTCGGCTTTTCAAACACTTTGGTAACTCGTCACACTCTTCGTTACTTTAAATCTACGGGCAGCAGGGGGCCTCGTACAAAAATAATAATCAGGCAGCATTCGCTAAATCTTTTCGTTATTTTTTTTGTTATTCAGTACCTGATCGAGCAACACTTCTGGCGACACCCCAGAGTCCTGTCACGTTTTTTTTGTGAAGGGGCAGCGGGTTTTAACGAGACATATTTCATTTTTATATATCATTATGAATCTTGTATGCAGTAAAAGAGACACAATTGGGAGATTCAATAACGAGAAATATATATATAAGGTTTGTTCGAAAAATAAGGTGACTCCAATTTTTGCGAAGGCCGATACCAAAAATGGCGTTGATCAGAAGTGCTTCGAGATATTGATACATATTTTTGAAGAAACAAAAAAAGTCGCCTTATTTTTTTAATAAACCTCATATATATAGATAGATAGACAGATAGATAGACAATGAAAGCGAGAGGGAGAGAGGAAATTTGAAACAACGGTAAACGAACAACACTTACGCTCTGCTGACCGAGCATGCTCCTCGCCTTTCTCACACGATTCTTCGATGCGTCCAAGTCCAACCTGCAATCGAGCGTTATTGATTCTTTGAGCACGTGGCTTTTGTACCGTATGTAATATCGTCAAAAAGTATAAACACGGTTCGCAAGAGCGCTTGACCTCTTTGTCTCCAGGATCGCCATCTCCTTGCTGATCGTTTTCATCTCGCCGTCGAGGAATTTTCTCAGAGGTTGAATGTAGCAGTTTGCCGAAGTGCCGATAAAGTCACGCTCTATCTGGCCGAGCTTTTGCTGACACTGGCCGACTTTGATCAAGGCGCTGCCTAAAATTGCAGATGTGTAAAGAGAATAAACCAGTCGTTCGGAGGCAGATTGGAAATTAAAGAATCACAGTGCGCCAACTTGAGAAAGAGAAAAAGAGTTTATCGCGTTACCATAGGGAATTCCGGGACCAAATTCTGTTCCAGCGTCAATCATGTCTATGCCGACGTACTCCAAGTTGCTCAATCTATTGGGCTTCTTCTTGTCAATTTTTTCATAGAAAAAGTCTTCGATTCTGTTACCTGTTGGAAAAAAGGTATTAATGACCCGAACTCTGGAACGCGAAATCATTTTTAAAGAACGATGATTCTTGTCGTTTCAATATTCTAAAGGCAAACCGGGATTGGGAGTGAGTACGGCCTCCATGTTTCTAAGGATCTTTTCCGTCCATGTTTTCGTCATGTTTGCCCTTTCCGCGAGATGCTCAAAGTGGGCGTCGAGTTCGGTCTTCTCTGACGTGCCAAGCGTCTCCTCCGTCAGCTGCGAGTCAAGCGGAGCGAACAATTGAAAATTAATCGAGTATAGTGAAATGAAAAGAAACGAGATCAACGTTTCTATCAAGTTGCAATACCAACGAGGAACAATCATTTTCTTTCAACAAAGTCAGATAAGATGGTCAACGTCGAGTCGCAGAAGCTAATCTAATAATTGTGAAGATTTTCCATGTACGAAGAATAATAAATTCCGGGATTGTAAACAAAGGAAAAAACACACAGGGAGAAGCGGGTAGGGGTAAGAAGAAGCCTTTAGTCATCGGGATAAGTCAAAGACCGCGTAAAAATCGGTTACGCGGAAGTCAACGTCCAATTATAATGAAGACGAGTAATATTGAAAAAAAACGAAGAATGAACGTTTAAGATTCGCGGATGTCTCGACTAAGCGGCAAAACGTCAAACGTGACAGGTTTGCGTTGTATACGTAGTCGAGTTGCCGAGTTTTCCTCAGAAGCAATAATATCCGTTAGATCGTGCCTCTTGACCTGCTCACCTGAACGACACGACTCAACGCAGCTCCGGCATCCTTAACCAATTTCTTCACGTTAAAGTCCATTTTACCTTCGCGTAACGTCTTGTTTACGCTTCACAACTCATTCGCGACACAAAACGGGCTAAATATAATCGCGTAAGAGCGTCAAGGAATAAGTAGCGCACAGGAAGAAAAAAGTGCTACGTTTGCTCTCTCTCCTATCGATCACAACACACTCTTGCATTCTTGTCGTCCATGCGGGCGTATCGTCAGTTCGGAACAGTTCCGCTATAATCGGAAGGCGCTTTTGTCTTTGCGCTCGCGCCATTCGAATTCTCGTCGATAACGGTGCAAACGTTGTTATCAACTTTTTCCTCGATTATTCTTGAATTCATTCGAAAAAAATTCAAGATATCATCGCGGAGTGTTAAAACGCACTTGATTAATGCTGGATCTTGTGTAGCGGAAGTTTTGAAGCATGAATAATTGACGCTGTTCTTTTGTGCCAAAGAAACATCGGTGAAAGATAAAACATTGAAAGATCTTAACGTTTGATGATTTTATAAAGGCGTACGAATTCGTTCGAATTCGTACGCCTTTTGAAATATTCTATTAGTTTGCGAACGAAGAAGGGTTTTCTTCACATTTAGAAGGTCCACTGCGCCGGATCGCGTTTAATGATTTCCGCACGACCGTTTGAATATACAGGCTTATCGCGATACGGACGAAAGGGTACGTGGCCAAATGCCAAATTTATACGCGACATAAAAAACGCGAACTACAATCAACAAAGATGAAGAGAATGATAATGTACCAAATGTTGTCTCACCTGTCTGACTCTGTGAAGGGCAACTTCAGCGCCTTTCACCAATTTCTTCATGTTAAAATCCATTCTTTATTCGCGATTTTTACTTTCCGGAAACTCAACGAACGTTCAGCGACGTTCACTCGCACTGAAGTCCTCTATATCGATCTCGGTGATTCTTCGATTCGACGCAACCGGAAAACTGCGCGTGAGCATACTTGTTCATCGTACCAAAGCCAAACGATTCTTTAAATAATCACGATTTAAAAACTAACTATTACGCTTCATGAAATATATATTCAATAATATAAATTTTATTAATCAATGTATAGGGTTAAAGGATACTCGAAGACCGAACATTTTTATTTCGAATTATAATTTTCATAACCATAATTGCAATAAATTATTATTCGGAATTTCACCACATAATATATTGTATTAAATGGGTCACTTTATTTTGAAGACGATTTTTCTAGGTTAGGTTTCAACGTTACGGTTTATTTAATAAAAAAGAGGTGTACTCCTCGAGTTAATATCTCAATCAAGCAATTGACGATGAGCGAATCACCGCAAAAGGGATGAGAATGAGTTGACGATAAGCGCCACCAGGACTACAGTGGCGCTGTCTCTTGACCGGGTAATATAACCGTGACTCATTCGGACAGTCAGAACGAACTTTTTGTTTGTTTTGATGAAATTTAGGAGATAGATTAGATCCTGGATTAACACGTAGGCTACTTTTGCTTGAAAATTTTTTTTTTATTTAATGTACAAATGAATGTTGGAGCAATGTTTTATTCAATAAAGTAAACTAAAAGTCATTGGTCATTCGATTGCGCACCATCGCTTTCGTCACTATCTCACGTACTAATCGGAAATGTAATGACACAAACGATGACCTCGGTATAGATCGCGTCGTTGTGTATATTGACAAGAGTAACGAGAGTATCGTTACGTGTCGAAGTTTCGGAAGACAACACAACACGTACCTTCCAGTAAATCGGTTAATATTTTAAATACTTCCCAGTCCGTTAACTGGCACGCTCATGACTCAATCCCCCAAATCTCCAACAGTCATTTTCGTCCTGTCCCCCCGCCCTCTCCGCGTCGCTACTTCTCACTCTCGAAAGATCTCTTTCAGGTCGAATCTTCACGATTTATTAGCAACGCGTGTCCCTGTGATTTGCTCAGTTTGCGTTCAACTTTCGAGCAACCCGATACCCCAGTAAACCGAAGAAAAAAAAAAACAAAAGGAAATCGCGCAAAACAACAAAATATCGCGAATGTTCGAAGATTTCGGTGAAGGTGGACCCAGGACGTACGTTGGATCGATTTGGAAAGCGGACGATCGAGAATGTTGAAATATCTGAAGAAATTGGTGAGAAAAGATAAGCCAATATCCGAGAAAGTAATAGTTCGATTTTTTTCTTGAGAAATCGCGATTTAACGTGAAATCAATTAAGCGAACGTTAAGGTAGTACTAGCGGATTGACTATCCAACGGTATATATACAATTTTTTGAGTCTGAAAATATAAAAATACGATACATTTAAACAAAATAATATTCATCATAAGAAATTAATTATTCGAGAAGTGTTGATGATAAACGTGCTTAATTATTATTATTATCAAAAATGAAGTATTAAAATAATTGTCGGCTTGACTCAAGTGACCTTACCAACTGCAATATCCTAAAGCTGTTTTCTGAAGAAATTACGAACGTCGTTGGTTTAACGCGAGTTATTAATATTTCCGTCACAAAGATCGATCTGCACGTATTTCCGAAATGATGTGCGTTAAATGCATTGATTTAACGAATTAATTAAAATCGTATTTCCTCGGTAAAGTATGCTGAATTTTCGCGAACGTTATTCCAAATTGCTATTTTACAGTATACGAAAAAAAATCAATTTCGTTTGGGTTTGTTTGGGTTACAAATCCGGTCTTGGAGGAGAGTGGATGGTGGGAAGGATTGGAGACTGGAATTCCAGTAGAAAAGAATTGTTGCGTCAAAAACGTCATTGAAAACGAAAATGATCGGAGCTAACTAATTTTGTACCGATACGAATTTTCAGTTTGAAGGTGTAACGGGCCACGAGTACGGGAGCGGACAAACCCGTTCAGAGGTGAACAGCGGGATATCGGTAAACACGACGGAATCTTCGAACCGCGTTGATCGAGCTCGCGAATTTCCGATACCTATAAAAGAGAACAACGCATCAACGGGAAGCAACGAGGAAGGTGTTAAAAACAGAAACGTCGAAGAAACGATGGAAAGCGGAAGGATTCGGGGTTGTCGCTGCACCGAATGGATAAGCGACGATGATAGCAACCGGAAACGTGCCTCAATATCGGCGAATGGAAAGCGCAAGAGAACGATGAAGGACAAGAGTCGTTTCGTGGAAGACAACGGGTGTCCTTGTCAAAATTGCGCAATCGTTTCGACCTTGGGCGAATGCGTCATTTGCTTGGCTTCCCTGCAGACACGTAGCGTCAAAACTTGTCCCGTTTGCTCGAATATCCTGTGCTCCAGATGCTCGGAGAAATTGGATACTTGTCCGTTCTGCAGGAGCTCAGCGCCGATGGAGAAGAATGGAGCTGTTGAGAGGCTCCTCGGTGGGCTCTTTTTACCCTGCAAGAATTTCCGGTAAAATTCCCATTTTCATTAATCCGCGAGATGTTTCGTTTGAGCTTCTTTTGGAAAGAAGCAAATTGCTTAATAATAGAGACGGGGCTGCACGCGAAAAATAATTCAAATGCAAAATCTAATACTAAGGATAAATGTATAAAGTGACGATTACCTATTAGCGTGATTATTTTCCCCGAAGGAACGGCTGCCGGAAGATGTTGAATTCCGAGATGAGGTTTTGGCACGAAGCTTGCTGCGATCGCGTCGCTTGCCCGCTTTCGTCTACTTGCTGTTGGATTGGTTCTCCGTCGTCGATCCTCGGCCACCTGAAGAAAACACATGGCCTCAAACCCCTCGCGAATCACGGGTTAGCGGTCGAGGTATCAAACCTGCGGGAAGAAACGATGATCAGACGGGGAGAATACACGGTAAATATGAATTAACGAATTCTCATTCGCAGGACGAACGAGGAAAAACAACTTTAGAATTTATCAATTTGTTGCTTTTTCCAGATTTACCTCTCGTGTTACAGCCAATTGTTCAACGTTAAAGTGACCCTCCGTAAAAGAAAACTGACAGTTTCGATCTCGCAGATGGGCTACGTGACCCGAGTCCCTCGAAAACTCGTGGAAAAGAAATATGCCGTTTGGATGAAGATACGAGTAGCCGGTAAGGAATTTCGTGAAGTTTTGTCTTTCGGTAAATTCGATCAACAGACTCGACGCGTTGAAATCAATTGCGTGAGTTCGCGCGATCACAACAAAACCGACCACGAAAGAAACACGAGTCACGGCGAGGATGTTAGAATTGAAATTTCTATAAAAGAAATTTAAGCCAATTTTGTCTCGTTGCGCATTGTTACTTCGCGTCGAAAATGTGTAATTTACAATAAAAAAAAATGTCGAAAAGATAACGGAACGCTCGGCAGCGTTCCTGATGAAAGAAAAAGAAATATTAGGTTAAGTGACGATCTTGCGAAGCCTGTCGCACAGGCTTATGATTTTCTGCGCGTGTCTCATTTATGTACATACAAACATTTGTACATAGCCGATCAACGATTATGCGAGCACGGACTTTGTTTTTCCGTCGGTGATAAAGCGACCGATAAGTGTAAGTTTTATTGCGAAAGAAGAAACGGAAATGCGAGATATCTCTCGCGGATGTAAATACGTTTGGAGAAACAAAATGGTTTTACTATTGCGAATCGTAGTGATAAGCGATCCAGAAATGCGATCTCGTATCGTTAGCTTCACGGAAGCTAACGGAAGTTAGCAACGTTATATGTTATATGAAAGGAAATCGCAACTAAATTTGATTTTGAAGATCGTGTTTTTGTTTATAAAGATTATTCTTCACGCGCCGAAACATGGAACATTGAAACATGGATTCTCTTTTATTCTTCACACACGCAGGCGCGCGTACAAAAAATCGTGTATTCTCACTCTCACGCGTGGCATATGCACCGATAAATCATTAATCAGAAATATCAACGGGTTTCGTCGTTAAATAAAATACGTTTAAAATGTTGGTAGAATTATTCGAAATTGGGGCTTTTGTGCGATATATTATCGTGTCGCTTTGATATTCATGTTTTTTAGGGCTTGACAGGTGATCGTTTGTCGATTCGGGACGAATCGATGATTGTTGTTTGATGGCGATGAAACGACACAACGGAGCAGTCATGATTGATTCATCTTATTTCACGTGACGTCACGTGACATCCATCCGTTAAGCGATTAATTATTAATATCCTCCTAACGAATGCTATTTTTAAAAATGGTAATTGTTCAATGGTTATTATTGTACGTTCGTGTGAAGCAGAGGCCGATTATCGTCGCTATTACTCCCTCGCTCTCTTCCTCTTGCTCGCGTTCGTTTTCTTCACTATTTCGGTACTTCGATGATTAAAAAAAAAAGACGAGAATTCATTGTTACACTTAACACCTTTTTTCCGTCGTTCGACCGCGCGAACGATCCTAATAATTCCCTAGATAGAAAAATATGAATCGTATTGTTCGCGTCGCGCCGCGCTTAGGGTCCCTAACGAACGGTCGAATAGATCATTATTATTTACACTTACGGGACTAGCATTTCGGACTTTTTGGAATCTGCGATACGACGAGAAAAATAAAATATAAAAAATAAGAAGAAATGAAACATTCGAAAGGATAGCTTCCGTTCGTTATATCGAATATGTCTCATTTAAAAATGCACTCGCGCGTTTCGTTCACGTAACAGATTTCCGAAAACGTTTTCTTTCGGGCGCAAGTCTAGAAACCAAAATGGCTGCCCGTCTCGTAACGTCGCAGGTAACGGTCAGATCCCTTTGGTCATTGAAAAACATGTTTAAAAAAAAAAACGTTCCACCCATAACGTGGCGTAATTGGAAAAGTTTCGCTACAAAGGGACGCGGTGGTCACGCGAGTCACAACGATGCGGGCACTTTGAGCGGGCGATTCGACTAGAGTAACGCGCGATTGTCCCACCGCTTTTTCTTCCCCATCTCTCGATCTTCGGATTCGTTACGCGCATCCGTAGCTTAAATTGGACGAGTCTTCTTTGATGCGTAAGGAAAACAGCTTGTTGTATCGCCGAGTTATTTTTTCGTGGAGAGCCACTGACCGACCATCAGACGTCATTGGGACTTCATCGAGACGAGCTTTCGGGAACGGGCTCTAGTCTCGGTTCGTATATTCGTGTACTCGAACCACAGAACGTTTGGTATCAGCGTTGTATCGCGCAGTAGCAAATACTCCGCGATTCGCCTTCGAGGAAAACAGAAAGAGTTTATTAACTTTTCGAGATTAGAGCATTACTACTTATCCCGGTTTTCTTCTGTATTTCTCTCGGATATTTACCACGAAGTGATGATCGGGAAGAACGGCGTGAAGACTAGATGTACAGCGAAGAACCATCCGACCCCCAATGTCGATCCAATTATCATCCCCCAAAATACCTGGGCTGCCGTGTGATACTGAAGATATATACGGCTGTAGGAAACGAGAATCGCAACAGCCACGCATCCACCCATTATACTCGAACGCCAAAATCTTTCGGAGACGCTGCTGTTGTTGTTCCGATGGAGTCTGCAGTTTGCAAGAATTTAAAGGTCGTCAAGTTCCACCGATCGATTGTAATTACTCGATTCGATGATTTACCTGATGCATACGAAGAGTGTGGTATACGCGGCGAAGAACCACACGAACTGGGAATGGGCTGAGGGCATTCCATATTCCGTGTATACAACATCACGCCTCATCGGTCTTGATTGTTTTATGGTGTATTTGAGGAAGAGACCTATCGCATCGTTTATCACGATACCGAGGAAGAATACAATCTGCGGCAAACAATACGCAAACATTAATCATCCGTATTTTTCGTTTCTTCCTTCGTTTAACTTTCATCCTTGAACAGGGTCATCCTCACCGTGTGCAGGTCCCGCCTGAAGAGTACAAGGGTCACGAAACCAGCGACGACCGCGAATGGCAGCAGGCTCGTTAACGCCAGGAAGAGCCCGAATCGGTCACCTGCGATCGGGTATTCATTTATCATCAATTATAATTCATCCGCATCGATTCGTCGATGAGCGACAATAGCAAGCGGATGCTCTTGGGCTCGAGGAACTGGAAGCGATAGTCAAAGTTAGCCAGGGTACGCGGAAGCATCCAAGAAACAAAACGTATTTCAAGCTTTCGACAAAACGCGCACGAGGTCTCGGGACTGTCGCAAGATACACAAAAATTCGTCACGCACGAGTAACTCCGGTTACGAACAATCGCATTGTCAAGTTTTCTAAACAGCTGTTGATTTGTCGCATTTCTCTTCGCGTTAAACCGGAAGTTGAGAATTTGTTTACCGATCGTACGCGCGTTTCCTTTCAAGTGTATCAACGTTTTCGTTTTCGCGATTCTCAATTATTCGTGATTCGATCAACTTTTATTTACTTTTTGTTTTATAAATTATTCTTGTTTGTTTCGTGTGACAGGTACACGCGCGATATCGGGCTCGACGGTCGCAACGCGAACATACCCGAAATGCGATGCGTTCTTTTTTTACCTTGAGGATATTCCACGAGAGTCAGGGACAACGGCACCCATTTCGAGTCGTTCGTTTCATGAGTGAAATGGGAATCTGGGTCGTGATAAAACTCGCCCTCGAGCGACGACGCCATATTGCACGATTACGCTCGCACTGTGGTCCCTGGCATGTGTCGCGTCTCGTGCACCGTCTTCCGAACTCTTTACAACATTGTCAAGCTATACTACGAATTTGCAGGCTAAATAACGTTACATGTAAATGAGCACGCGCGTATACACGGACCGACACAATGGTGGAGAGGTCGCGCGCAACTTTTGTAACGACAACACGAAACAACCGCGCTGACTCGCTTGTGGACCGACACTGGCGCGGCGACTCCACCGCGGTCAGCAATAGCGTTCTAATCGTTACTCGTTCGCGTTCCCCGCGAGCTGCAGCGCCCGTCAGGCGCTGTGAAACACACACGAGTGTGTCATGAAACCGATCATGTAATTTGTCGTATGAAATACGTGTTTTTGTTTTCCGAAAAATCGAATGCCGTTTTATCAGGTTTGAGCGTCGATAGAATCCAGACGAAGTCAACATAACCTCAAAATCTACGATCGCTTCGAGGAAATCGAATCGATACGATTGTGAAAAAATTCTCTTTTTTTGGATTTGATTTGTACCCTGAAATACAACAAGGGAGGATGCAGGTCGGCATCTCGGTATGAAGAAAACTGATTGTATTTCGACTCACAAGTTACAAAACAACGGGTAAACTTGCCAAGTACTCCGAAAATGTCCAAAATACTCCAAATAGCCGAGCAGACGACAACCAGCGCCAAGAAGCGGCCAAAAGTGCAATTAACAAACCCGTATAAACGTGACCATTTGCCGCCATATACGAATAATATCCAACGTTGGGTGTTAGAAATTTGGCTATAAGCAATCTTTTTTTTGTTGGGCCCTTTTGCCTAACGCAAATACACAGGTAGAAAAGATAACATCACAGCCTGCGCGCGGTTTGGGATAATGAGCGATATCCAGAAAAAGCTATGGTATTCCGGAAAGTCCCTAGTAGAGCGGCGATTTTATTGGCTGTCATTCGTCGCTCTCGGCAAATCGCGTACAGTGTGCGGACGCTATTACGGGTGCGGACCACCACCGTAAACTTAGCCGGACAACTTAAACGTTTCGATAAGCATATATGTTTAATCGTTTGGTGGTCGTTTGGTGGTGATTGGTAGCCTAATAAAA
>JAPYZJ010000551.1:0-25706 GCA_030522765.1 Ophioninae sp. B BG-2022a
CGCTACGGTACCAATTCCGTGGCAGTAGACGAATATCTCAAAAGTATATAGGCTAGCTCCACGGTAACTCCACGGTAGCTCCACGCCGTGGAGGTACGCCGTACTCCACATTTGCGGTACATTTGCGGTACTTGGCTATCTGGGCGTCTACGACGAGTTCACGACTCACATTTACGGATGCATTCGCATGGAGTGGGGGGCGGGGGCGCTGCGAAATAGACCAGTGAGAATTTTTGTGGAAGGACATCTCTGGCCGCGTTATTCGAAGCTTGTCGCCAAGCGTCCATTTGTGGCAGTTCTGTTGATAAGATGAGAATATTTTTCCGCATAAGGTCGGAGGATAAGAAAAACTGGAATCGACAACTTCCGCTCTGCCGTGAGCACGGCAGTAGCTATGTGGCTTGTACCTATTAGCTCAAGGTGATGCCCAAATGCGAGAAAATTAAAATGATATCACGGACCAGTACGAAGGGAAACCATAAAATCCGTTTGTTCTTATCGACTTCCTTTTCAGAAAAGAGAAGATTCTTTACACTTTATTGAAGGAACGACAGAAGATTCCTTTTTTCTACAATGTTAATACCCTGCCCGGAGAAATGTACGCAGCGTTATACCGACGGAGCAGCTTTTCCTTAAGGTGACCCGACAGTCATAAGAAGATGAAGGCGCAATAGGAATTATCCATCGAGGGAGATCGCTGATGCCTTCGAAAGCAGCTTTCTTAGAAATTCCGGACAAATGAAGAATCCTATGATGACACTTCGTTAAAGAAACCCTAACCATTTAAAAGAAATTTTTTTATTCAATTTGTGAGGTCATGTATGTCCTTAGGGCACGCGTTTGAGCAAAATACCGATTGAGTTCCTGTTACCATCGATCGGTGTTTCACATAACCTTAAGTCCCATGCCGCAGTAAAAAAAAAATAGGAAGCTCCTCTGGCAATCGCCGTGCCCAAGAGATTAAAACGAGTACAAAGCATATTTTCACTTTTCACAACCGTGCGTCGCTACATGCACTTGTGTCTACGTAATTTTCGCGTATATAAGCACGTGACTTTATCGACGCAGCACGAGGGACTGATCTCCCTTCAGCCTTCAGCCGCGAAGTCGAGAGAGAGAGAAAGAGTTTGACTTCGCCCCCGTTGTAAATCCATTCGTGTTTCTCCCCCGTTTCTTGGCCGTTCCGCGATTCCTCAATCTTCCGTCCCTCCCACAGTAGGTAGAAAATCTCTCATGTTGCTTCAAACTCGGCTGTATCGCGATTGATACGCGTATACCTACAAGTTTTTGGTTATTTCTTGTGAGAACTTATTCTAGATAAAGGACGAAAACATGGCTGTTGCTGCCAGGGCATTGTCAAAATTCACAGGTGAGCCAATTTTATTTTCCTATTTCATTCCCTCGCCGATTAATTCATACGTGGACCTTGATTAATCGTTTAGGCTCGATTATGAGCCGCTCGTTGCGTACTTTGTACCCTCCATGGCAGCTCGTCGCTTCCGGCATTGAGATATTTCTTTTT
This sequence comes from Ophioninae sp. B BG-2022a, assembly GCA_030522765.1. Lineage (NCBI taxonomy): Eukaryota > Metazoa > Arthropoda > Insecta > Hymenoptera > Ichneumonidae > Ophioninae sp. B BG-2022a. The sequence continues at coordinate 1,523 of JAPYZJ010000551.1, forward strand.
TTCCCATTTTTTCGACCACGCCAATTTCATCTGTCGTACTCGTTCTAAATTTGAATGCGCCGTCCTCGTGTTCGCTCATCAACACCTATCACACTCATTATGTAAGAAAAGGAAAGGTTTACTCATCAATTCGCACAGAATGCCTGACAGCGACCTTGTTCGTCAACTGTAGAACCAACCGAATAGATTGTTCTCTTCGTTAGCTGCTAATACTGGCTGCTACATTTAGTACTTTCTCCAGATTCGGATAATCTATCCAGAAAAATGTCAATTTAAGAACTTTGTAGTCTCTTCAACAGTGTCCTTTCTAATGCCTCGGTTCGACTTATCCCACCTCTAAACGAGTATTTATAACGTCCATGACCTCGTTGTCTCACAGCCAGAGAGTAGATCTTGACCTCGAAATTCAATCGCAAGTTGGCTACATTACCAATGTACCGAACTATTCAGCTCGACAATGAAACTTTTATTCATTATGTTTTTAATGATACGTATATGGTCATTTGCAATCGATAGTTTATGGTCCTAGTGCATTGTTCATATTCAATTCTATGTTTAAGAATGTTATTTTTAGAAACATATATATAAAAACTTACACTCATTCGGTACCTTCTGCCAGATGTTCCAAAGTCAATGTTATTCTGATTATACAATTATTATATACCATTTATGGAATAGTTCTCAATCCTCTTCCCTATTAAATTATTACAGTTCATTATAAGTAAACAAAATTAATGACGTGGTGTATTTGATATTCAGAGGAGATTTACATTTATTTCTTGAGATATTTGAGGTCAGAGTAGCGACCTTTCACATATCACCTGCAACAGTAGCATCAAATATTGTTTCTAGCTGTGTTGTAAAGTAAATTGATTAACAGCATTTTGGAAGAAGATGCCAAACGATGAAATCTGTTATCCCAAAGAGATAAACAAATACAGATTTATTCTACTTTTCTTGTTCTGAAAAGGTAAGATTATTTGCATTGAGTTTTGGAATGAATACGGTTGAGTATACTTTACAGTCAGTATAAATAATTAGATTATTGTTTCATTTGTGGTGATAATCCAAATACACATTCAACCAGAAGACCAATCACAAAGTCTGCACTCATTGGTGTTGAAATTAAGAACGATACGGATTCTGGATCATTTTATCAAAAGTATTTTTATGTTGCACTCTCGTCTTTTTGTCCCTTACAGCAAGAACTACAACGAGTCTGTTGGGTAGTCAACTAAGATTCAATTACACAGAGACGAGAAAAAACTTGAAAATCGACTCCAACACGAAAGTAATATGCCAAGGTTTCACGGGGAAGCAAGGAACTTTCCACTGTCAGCAGGCGATCGACTATGGCACCAAAGTCGTCGGTGGTGTCAGTCCTAAAAAAGCAGGCACCGAACATCTTGGCAAGCCGGTGTTCAAAACAGTCAAGGAGGCAAGTGTTCATATTATTCCAACATCCATTCGCCCAAACCGTATTGCTTCAAAAACGTGCAAATTTTAGTTACGAGAATAGTTATGTTAACCTTGATTCTTCGTTATAATAAAATAACCGAAGGTCGTTCTACATTCGTTGTAATAAGTATTGAGAAGCGTGCAAATATATAATGGAAGGTCACCATACACATTTTTTGCGTCATGTTCTGAATTAATACGACGTGATAATATTTGAGAAATGATTTTCACAGGCGAAGGAGGCCACAGGAGCGACAGCTTCCGTAATTTATGTTCCTCCGCCCGCAGCTGCGAACGCGATCATGGAGGCTTTAGACGCGGAGATGCCGTTGATCGTTTGTATCACCGAGGGTATCCCACAACACGACATGGTCAAAGTCAAGAGGCGATTACTGGAGCAGAATAAGTCGCGTCTTATAGGCCCCAATTGTCCAGGTGTTATTGCACCTGAACAGGTCTGTAAATTTCAGTAATAAACTAGTTATTTTTTCTCTCGCGATTTGAAGAGTATGATAAATGCTTTAATTCAAATTCATCAATTTATTTGCAATAAAAATACCGGTTTCAGCGCAATGCGAACTAATCCGAAACTAATCCGTTTTTCCAGTGCAAAATCGGTATTATGCCCGGACACATTCATCAGAGGGGAAAAGTCGGTATTGTTTCGAGATCGGGAACTTTAACTTACGAAGCTGTAAATCAGACGACGTTGGTACGTGCCCGATAACATACAAAATTTAGACAAATAATCCGGTGTACCGGAAGTACGGTAGAGAGTAAACGGAATTCATAACAGCTATAATTACATTATTTATTTCATTACATTAATCATTTTATCATTTGTATCATTGTAATTTAATTTAATTGTATTATAACCGATTTATTATTATTCGATTATATTATAACCGAATTATTTATGCAATAATTTCAATGTGACGTTTTTTGTTTTGGGAAGATCCATGTGACTTTATACCCGTGTAATGAGAAAATTTGTAACTGAAACCCGTGTAACTGAAAATTTTCAGACCGGGCTTGGACAAACGCTGTGCGTTGGAATCGGTGGCGATCCCTTCAACGGCACCGACTTCATCGACTGTCTGGAAGTTTTCTTGGCGGATCCGGATTGTTTGGGCATCATCATGATCGGCGAGATTGGTGGTAGCGCCGAGGAGTCCGCAGCCGAATATCTCACGCAGCATAACACTGTTGGTTGCCATTACGAGTTATTTGATACCTAAATCCCGTTCCCAATATTCCAGCGAACACACCGCGTTGACGGCGACCGACGAAAAAGTAAATCGACAATCGGAGCTTGAGAAAACGCGCTCCTCGATCCGAGCGACATTCTCGAATGCAGGAAATTTCCAAACGAGATCGATCCATCGAAACTTTTCATAGTTTTTCATGTTTCCATTGTTTACTTGCATGCATTGCAGGGTGCAAAGGCGAAGCCGGTAGTTTCATTCATCGCCGGTGTCACAGCGCCTCCCGGTCGTAGAATGGGCCACGCCGGAGCTATTATTTCCGGTGGAAAAGGTGGAGCGCAAGACAAAATACACGCTCTTGAAAAAGTGGGTTTGAACTTTTTTTTTCGCGTTTCGATTATTCGCACTAATCACGTTCTCACGGTGTTCTTCCTGTTCTTAGGCGGGCGTTATAGTGACGCGAAGTCCTGCACAAATGGGCCGTGAATTGTTGAAGGAAATGACCCGCCTCGGCCTCGTTTCCAAATAAACTCGCGGCCAACGAAACGAAAACATCCGAAGAAGTTTCTTGTCAAAATTATGTAGTTTCTCTCCGTGTCCGTGTATCTTCGAGAATGATCATTTAAACCCTATAATCTGTACTGCGACGAGAAAGCTACGATAAAACAAAAACGACACAAAAATGAAAGACACGAAAGAAAGTAAAGGACGTACATTGAGATTAACAAGAATCCATAATAAATTATTATAATCGAAACATGAACGTGTTTACGCACGAAACGATGTCACAAAGAAAAAAACGGCAGACGAAATCGTGCGCGGCTAAATTCTCCGGGATAGCATACCGATTTTACGTTGAAACTGCACCAACATTGACAAACTGTGGTTCGATTGCCATCGTATATCGGAGTCTCATACGTCCTGAGGCGTAGCCTGTACCGTCCGGGACTTTAAACTTTTGCTTCACATTGCCAGACATATATTGTTTTCCCTTTTTTTTTCATACTCTTCCTCGGAGCATGTTTCTATTCACAGTTATTTAAATACAATATATACGCTTATTGTAAATCATGTTAATTATTAATAAAGCCGTTATAGATTAACTCAACATATATCCGGAAATCGTTAACGTCGCATCTGAATTATTTACAGATACAGTCCAGGTTGTTTACCTGAAAACTGCATTGGGAACTTTAGGACAACTATATATCACAGTTTACTTGAAAAATTGCTTCTATATTTACGCGAAAACAGAAAATGTCAAGAACGGATACGCAAGTCTAACGCAAATTGAACAAGGCTGCAAGCTATGAATTACTGATGGCTGAGCGTAATTCTCAGATGGTTCGTAGGTTATCAATAATCCGCGTCGCTCATTAGTGACAAGGAATGTTGCAAAAGTAGCCATCCGGAACCCAGGCTCCCGCTGATCCGGAACAATTAAAAGCCCATTATTCTGTCTATCAGTTGAGCAATTTTTTTGCTATGGTCGCATTGCAGTGGTTTAAGTTTCGACAAGTCCATTGTGGCTATCAATTGATGGAGATTTCCGCAATTGCAATAATACAAATGGCCGTTGCTATGCAATTGTTGGGCTAATTCCAATTGATGGTTGTCCATTAGCAGGTCATTGGTGACGACTATGAGGGGTTTGCGCTCTTCGAGTGCCTCCAGACAGCTGCCAGCCCCAGCATGGCTTATGATTAAATCTGCGGTCTTCATGTACTCCTTTATCGAAGTTTTCAAGCGAAAGAACTCAATGATCTGGAAGCCATGTCTAGCCGAGCAGTCTGGCTCTAGAGTGGTGTTGCCAATTTGCAAAGTCAAATGGTCGTAGCCTCGCGCACTTAACTCCTGAAAAGTACGCAAACTTTGTTCTCATTAAAATATTGCGCAGAATGAATGATGAGGGTAGAGATTCGATTACGAAGATTGTTAATATAGCCGTTTGCCGGTTATGGATTCCACATCTTCGTGGATGCCGACAGACGTGGTAAGCTAAAACATGAGTGTAATAGGAAATTCGCACACGTATTTATTGTTTTGCGTCACCTTCAAGACAGCTGGATCTAAAACGGCATTTATCAAGTTATCGAATTTCGTCGTTCCCACCGTGACAAATATTCTTTTTGACATTGCCATTCGAAGTCTTTTCGATGGAGTGGATTTCGTCAACGAACTCAGACGTACATAGAAGGCAGTTCTTATGGGCGGCTTGAAGCAAGTATTCTGCGACCCAAACTGCCGCCTGGCGGCGTCACGAGCGACCAGCTGTTTCGAAGGATCGCAAAGTTAGCACCCCCGCCACTTTGAGTAATCGGATTTTTTTACGAATCGTTAATATAAGATATACAGGGTGTTCTACGACGGAATGTCATGCGTGAAATTGGGGGTGAGATTCTCAGTCGATGGATATACAGTAAAAAATCGTGTTTTTAGAAGTTTTTTACTATTTTTTCAGGGAAATTTTGGGTTTGGGGGAAATGAATGGTAGATTCGTGCTCAGGGGATAAAATTACATCGAAATGAACCAATAAAAAAAAAATTGAAAATCCAATTTTTTTTTGTTTTTTGCGGAAAATAAGTTTTTTTACTAAATCATCGATAACTTTGTTTCCTTTAGGATTTGGTGCTCCGCTTTGTGCTTAATCTCTTCGTAACGATTTGCTCTTCAAAATGCGTTTTTAATAATTGGAGTCCGATGATTTTTCGATTTTTGGCAGAATTTCAAAGTTAGACCATCGATTTTTGCCAATTTTTCCATACATACCCCTTTGCCTCTTTTTTGCGATTTTTCGAGTGGACTTTCCAGGGAAACTATACAATATATCGATACGAATCCGACGCCATTATTCAAGTCAGGCAAAAAGCTTTTCCAAACCTACCCAATAAATCTCCATAGCATATAAGAAGCTCACCCTACGACCTTTTGAAATATCGTGATTTTTGAGACTCCGGAAAAGTGGCCGGGAAAGTCGATTCCACTTTTAAAGTATTACAAGGGTCTATTTAATATGCCCGACTTTTTCCCGAGAATACAAAATTAAACTGGGGAAATGCAGAAAACCTTCCTAAAATATTTTTTTTTACATTTTTCTCTAGAAATGGAGAGTTCAAGACGAATAAAATGGTGGATTCGTTAAAAAATTAATAAGAATTCAGGGGCTGATCCGGAACCGTACATACTTGTATCAATCGGCTCAGAATTTCACCCCCAACCCCCGATTTCATGGATGACATTCCGTCGTGGGACACCTTGTATATTATAATACCTACAAGAGGAAGCAGTACTCGACTATGCCTCCAAGCATACATCTACAAGAGTAAGCAGGGCGACATTATTCTCCCAATGTTTATGCCCACAATAGAACGCGAGAGCGAAAATGAAAACCGCCGTCAGCGCCGCTACTAGACAACTACCAATGGGGGCAACCCCCAGCAGAATCGGCACATATAATTTTTAAGAACTGTCCTTCTATGCACATCTGATTTCGTTAATTTCGCCAATGAAGTCAGATGTGCATAGAAGGACGGTTCTTAAGGATTATATGTGCCGATTCTGCTGGGGGCTTCCCCCATTGGTAGTTCTCGAATAACGGCGCTGACGGCGGTTTTTATTTCATCGAAGCGGAATTCCCCATTATGCCGACTTAATCAGAGTTCGAATTTTGGCGCAGCTCAGTCGATACACACCACACAACAAACCCGGCCAGTCGGTAAGAAAGCCCGTTTTGAAATTCATTACGAAGCGTTATGAAAAGAGCGCGATTTTCCTCCCTTTACCGGATGGCTCGTCACTTCTTTCGCTGAAACGTGAGTTTTTCCGGAGAAAAGTAGCAACCGTATTCCACACTCTCCTCGTCCCTCTGCCGCGCGTCTAAGCCTGTCGCCTCGATCGGTAGCAAAGATCGCATGAATAGCGCGGTCGCGGTGATGAGCCCACAGTGTAGCTTGGAAACGGAGCATACAAGCACGCGAGCCGGTCAGACGTAAATAATAATAAATAGCAAATTATAATAGACGAGGGTGCAAATCAGCATCGGTGATAACGATAAGTAGTAACAGCGGCAGGATGGGGGCATATCTGTCCGAACCAATAACGAAAAAAATTTCGAGTGACGAGCGCGGAAAAAATGTGGCGTTCGGCGCGAGTTCGATGCAAGGTTGGCGGGTTAGCCAGGAGGTAGGAAAAATGGTCAAAAGCCATAAATAAATGAAGATAGAAAGATCATAGAAGGTAGACAAGAAGCAGGTGAAACTTGAAAGTTATTCCGTTTATCCGCAGGATGCTCACAACTGTTGCGTCGAGTACGACGAAGAGACGTCGTTGTTTGCTGTCTACGATGGACACGGCGGTCACGAAGTCGCCACCTATTGTTCCAAAGAATTGCCAAATTTTATCAAAGACACAGAGGCATACAAAAGTGGCGACATGAAGCAGGCCTTGATCGATGCATTTTTAGGGTTCGACGCTGCACTGACCAAGCCCGAAGTCGCAACGGTGTTGAAAGAAATAGCTGGAACAAGCAGCAATGGTGAGGAAGTTCGACGGAAGGAGAAATCAAACAGGGCAGTGGGAGGTACGGATGCTGAGCAGGAAAGATTTTATGAAGTTCTAGAAACGCTCACTCCTCATTGGGTTTTCAGAGGATCGAGACGATGAGGATGACGACGAGGAGAGCGTGAGGGATTTGAGATTGGAGGCAGCAATGCCGTTAGAAGAGGTGATGGCTAAATATTCCCTTTGCCGGAGAGACGGTGAAAACTGCGACGCGCTTTGGCCTATCGGACCGAGCTGTTCCTCGTCCAGTCGTCGTTGGGTGCCTGGGGAGGAGAGGCCAGTGGCGAGCGGTTCCTGTTCCTCGGACCACCACGAAAAAAAAACGGAGAACTGTGATGGGGATGGTGGTTCCAGCAATGGCCTCTCAGTTTCCGAAAGCTCTGATGATACTTCAAAATCAAACACTGGAACAGAAACGAAAGCTCTCGACAAATGCGCCAGCCCTGTGACTGTATCATTGAAAAACGGAGATGCTGTGGGTTCGTGCGATGACACGATCAGTGACGCTCAACAGACTCTTTCCCAAAGAGACAAAGAAACGGATCGACAGATACGGAAGGTCCTCCCGCGAATCACCGCGTCTAAGTGGAGAAAGCCAAACGAGGATGGTGAGAATGACGAAGGCGGCGGTTGTGGTGTTCCGGTTGTTAAAGACGAGGCAGAAGACGACGATGAGGATGACGATGACGACGACGACCAGACGTTCGATGGTTCGCCAGGAGCTAGGTTCGAACGCGCATCCTTATATTTATTGTATGTATTCAGAGTATAGAGAATAAAAGTAAAAAATCTCGTTATTTATCAGTGACGAAGACACAGAAGAGGCCGGCGACGAAGACGAGCAAGAGGACAGCAGCGATGACGATCAAGACGAGGACGATGAGAAAGATGAAGAGGAAGAAGAGGAGGAGGACGATTTTTCAATGGACATAACGGAAGGGGTGAGTGAAAAAGAGTGAATAAGAAACGTAGAAGAAGGAAAATGAAAGAGCGGAGATACACAGAAAAAAATTGCAGCCAGGTTCGGACAGTGGTTGCACGGCTGTCGTAGCGATTCTTCGGGGACGAGATTTATACGTCGCAAATGCCGGCGATTCTCGATGCGTACTTTGCCGGGATGGCCAAGCCCTCGAGCTCAGCCTCGATCACAAACCGGAAGACGAGCCCGAAATGGAACGAATAGTCAAGGCCGGCGGCAAGGTGACTGCCGACGGTCGAGTTAATGGCGGTTTAAATCTTTCGAGAGCCCTCGGTGATCACGCTTACAAGCAAAACATTGCGTTACCGGCGCACGAACAAATGATTTCGGCGTTGCCGGACGTCCGGCACATCACCATCGAGCCTGACCGAGACGAGTTTATGATCCTCGCCTGCGACGGGATATGGAACTTTATGTCGAGCCAGGAGGTCGTCGCGTTCGTACGTCCGCGCATGCAACTCTTGCCCAACAATGAACAAATAACTATATCAAAAATTTGCGAAGAGGTAAGCGCGACTGGACATTCCTCGCTCTTTTTTTTCAGCCGTGTAACAAAGGCCTAATTTTCGATCGTTTTACACAGCTGTTCGATCACTGCCTCGCAACCGATACCCTTGGCGATGGCACCGGTTGCGACAATATGACCGCGGTAATAGTTAAATTCTCGAATCGCCATGCGGATTCGGGTGCCGGTTCAAGGAAACGGGCGATTTCACCGACCGACGTTGTCGCGACACCGCGGGAAAATTCAAATGGACAGAATGACGAGATCAGCGATAAAAATAGCGAGAAGAGCGAGGCGGAAACGAGCAAACGGCTGAAAACTGAAATCAACTAAAGCGATCCGATACGACACCAACAAACAATAATTATTATTATTATCTTGTAATACGTATGTATATATTTATATTCGCGTAGATTTTGACGCGTTATCTGTATAATTCAACACTGATTCTTATTTTTATTGTAAACACACAAGCCCTAAAAAAAAGAGAGGGAGAGAGATGAAACACACACTTGGCAACCGCTAACGCGATATAATAATAAAGATTATTTTTCAAGCGCGTGCTGTGTGCGTGAGTATCATAAATCCGCAAAGATGACACGCGCGACTCCGATTTTTAGTTGGCCGAGAGATGCTCGATTGTTTCGAGCTGTTGCTCCTCAATCTTCCTCAAAGAATCTAATTGAACGCGCAAGCGCTCGAGTTGCATACTCTTCTCGAGGATAAGCGCTCGCATCCGCTGTTTGTGCGATTCCCTCTGCTTGGCGACCGATCGCAAGAGATTGCGGGCCCCGATAGTCTTCATCTTTTCCCGCTCGACTTCTCGACCCAGTTCCTCCATTATATGTATAAAGTCGTTGCTGTTTTTTTCAAATTCGCTCACATCTGTGGAACGTAAAAAGGTTTTTTCAATTAGTGTGCACCGATACGTGCGTTTGATTGTTTGGCCCGCGAGTTGCCACGGTGATGATATTCGGCTACCACGCGTATACTAACTCGAGACAAATTTGTCACACTCCGATCTCAATTTGTCACTCTGTTTGGCTACTTGTGGATCTACCAATCGAATTTTACACATTTCGTCGATGCAGAGACCGTACTTTGCGAGGCGGGACGAGTCGCTCATTATTCAAACGATTATCTCAGACGCGATTTTCTCAGCGTATCGCGTGCGAGATGCAACGCCGGACGAGCGCGACGAGAAGACGCGGGTCGTGCTGCCTCGCGCGGCCATTTGACGAAACAACCGAAGTATAAGTCAGATGCCGCTGAACGAACAGGTGCAGTTCGATATTTACATTATGCGAACTGTCTGAAGTTGTTAGTGTCCTACTCTGCCGCCCGTACAACTAGTTATGTTAAGAGAACGTTGTATTCCGCGCCTATACAGGGGCGAAATACAAACGCCAACGATGGTTTAGTACTTCTAATAATTAGGCCAACAAACAATCATAAACGTACAAAGAGATAATATAATTAATTAGGACTAAATAATAACTTCAACAGGGTAATAATACAGCTAACAAAAATGCATCAGTTTTCAAACCCGATCAAACTGTTGAAAGGTTATAAATGTTTGCAAGTTGATTTTAACCCAAAGCGATGATAAAAACAATGACTTCACTATTCTCTTAATAAAGATATTCATGACGTCGACCATGTGACCTTAAACACCACATACACTCTCGATTGTGTTAATATAACGCTGGGTTCATTGGATACAAAATAAACAAACGTGTTTGTATGTACGATCGATATGTTATATTTTCATGTTTGCTTAAATCTATTAAGGAATAATCGGGGTAACAAAAGGTTAGTTTGTGTTTTGTTTGTTGGAGCGAAGACGAGCAAGGCTCGCACGTTCGCCCTCTTCCTCGTCAGAAGTGCATGGTGGACCGCCGCTGCTTCCACTGACGGCACCTCGCGACGATGTCGCCTGCATAAGCTCCTGATCCGGTCCGTTTCTATGCTCGTACAGCAATATGTTGAGTGTTTCCTCATATATGCGAGCCTCGGGAAACTCGACCTGTCCCAAACAATTATCTTATTACACAATTTGTTTATTTTCTCATTTTCCTTTCTTGCCCTCCCTGTATACCTTGGTATGCTTTTTGTCGGTCGTGTAAACAATGGAATGACAGCAGACTTCTCCAACTTTTCGGCCATGTCCGTAAAAAGTCCAGCAACAAATCTCGCTCGAGCCGATTACATCTTTGATGAAGAAAACCCTCCCGTTGAATCTGAGTGACATTTTGTCGAAGAGTTCTATGTTCTTCAGCAGATTGTCGTCCGAAGTCCTAAAAAGAAGAAATGCAGTCAAGGCAGTTGATAGATATACACAACTAAGGTGGCTCATATTTGGACGTGCTATCTTTTAGTCAAACTTTGATAATTTTTTTAAACCCTATGAATTATGCACACAGAAAGTGAAAACTCCATCCTGACAGTCTGTTCAGGTGGAATAAATGAAGTCAGGCTATCTAACAGGGTTTCTTACAACCATATCAGGGGGTCTGTTGTCTCTTCCTGTTATGATAAAATTTGAATATGCCGATCAATCGGTCTTACCCGGTGTAAGAATATTTGTTGTTGTGTCTATTAATGAGAAGTTTGACCACTGGTTTGGTGGTATCTCCGAGTAATATTTGCTCCTCACGTTGTGACGTTATGAGTGCGACTTTGCATACAGGCTCGGCTTGTCTCTCTTTACGGAGGAGGGCCTGTTCGCAGGACTTGACCAATTCAGCGATGCAATAATACTTTGCTTCAGCCAGAAGTTCGCTGGTTTCTTTGGCGCTCTCGGGTAGAGGAACCGAGCCATCCCGCAGAAAATTTAGTATAGTACCGAAATGCTTCCCGCATCGGTCTATCAGTATCCAGCCTAAAAAAGACACTGATAGTTAATAGATGTGAAAAAATTCGAAGGCTCCGTTGCAAGCTTACCTTCCGAATCCGTAAGAACCTCCATTCGCCCACCGAACATGGCACGAAGCATCGTATCATGTTTGCGAAGAGTACTGATGGTGGTATAATGGAGAGAACCGCCAACATTGAGTTTGACATATTCGGACGGGTAGCGAATACCCGTACGCGCGGGATCACCCGACATACCGAGGGAACTGACGAGCAAGGTCGTCGTCGTCGTCGGGGCGGGGACCGCCGCCGCCGATGACGACGTCGCCAACGGCTCCTCCTCTCGCGACGACGGCGAGTCCTCGACTTTATCGGGTCTCAGGATCATCAACATTTAACGATTATTTTGTCTCGCGGGCTGTCCCGCCCTCGGCGCCGCCGTCTTAAACCGCAGCCTTTTCGCTTTCTGGATTCTCGCAGTTTCTTCAGCTTAACCTCATTCTTTTACGTCTGTTTCGTTTCGCTTTTTTTTTGGTTCTTTCGTTTTTATCCGTTCGGGGCAGGGGATGACACGCTGCACTTTTCCTCACTCACGATAATGAATCGAGTTACGTCCGCATTTCTTAGTTGCATCTCGCACCTATACGTAGAGCTAGTTGTTATGTGAGAATATTTTCCCGCGAAGGCCAAATTGTTAGTCGTTTGTTAGACAAGATCCAGCGTTCATTAAACTTTATTTGTTTTTCGTATTATTCAATAAATAAAGTTTAATGAACGCTGGATCTTGTCTAACAAACGACAAACAATTTATTGGTGTATGTTAGAGCACGATTTTCGACGAGTCAGTGGCTAAGTTTATTGAAGTCTAAACATTTGCGCATGCGTGAGGATTATCATAGCACAACTAGCGCTGCGAGTGGCGGACTAGGATTCCAAATATTCCGAGCACTTCGCATTACGAAAATACCGATTTGTACCAACCGCGTGATAGAGACAACCACTCGCGTATGCAGTACGGAATCTTTGCGTACTATCATTACAGGTTAAGTTTGTTTTCACGCTACGCAAACTGCCACTGCTGTCAGACGAATAACAACCGTCATGAGGAAATCACGAGAAACGAGTACCGACGAGGAAACCACCGTTCCTCCAGTACCAGGTACAAGAAAATTAAGATTCCGACATTTTTCGCGTATTCTATTACGATCGTAAAACGAATTTGTGCAGAGACGAGCGTCGTCGTGTGTCAGAAACGCCACAAGAAACACAAACACAAGAAGCACAAGAGAAAGAAAACGAGTCACGACGACGACGAGCAAGAAGAGGACGACGCGACTGGCGGTGGTACGTTCATCACCAATGAGTCCGAGAGGAAACAACAGAGCCTTAAAGTCCGAGGAAGGAAATTGGATGTAGCGGTTGGCAAAGGGTATTTTCTTCCAACAAATCGCATGTACCAAATTTGAAAGATTGACGAATGTAGAAAAAGAAATAAAGGTTTGTAGGTACCAGTGGAAAGCCATCCACGTACTTTGGAACTCCTGGAAGTTCAGGTACGAGTATGGTCGTTGCAGCAGCTCAGGCAAGCAGAGTATCAGTAAAAAAAAAGAATCCCAATAAAAGCGGCAAGGGTAAAGACAGCGCAACTAGCAGCGAGGAAGAGCGATGGCTGGATGCGATAGAGTCTGGAAAGCTGGAAGAGGTGAGCTCGGTGGATAATTCAATCACTGAAAATTATCCTAACTCTGCCATGTTTGCTCTTAAATCTTCAGGTGGACGACGAGCTGAAGAAGATCAAACCAAAAGATCCAAAATTGATGACGGCTCGTCAGCGAGCCATGTTCGAGCGCAAAACAGACACTGAACCTAATCCTGCAGTGGAGAGATTGGTTTCTTTGCCATCAGGATACAAAGAAAAAGTCATGACAGCTGAAGCCATACAAAAAGCTGCCCTAAAGTCTCTTAAAAGGAAGCAACTGGCTGATGAGAAGAGAGAAAAGGACAAGGTATGGAGGAACAGTAGAGAGAAAGTGCAAGTGAGAGAGAGGGGGGAATTATAGAAAATAAGATCTTTTGAGACCCTAGGATTGAGATCTAAAGAATTCCTTGAAGTTTGAAAATTTGCGTTTCCTTTTATTACATAATCTTTGACAAAAGCGTGTATGGCGAAATTCAATTTTCGAAAGGTCTAGAAAAGCTGTTTTTCAATCTGAAACAAAGCCATTCTCCATGATATAAAGTCGGGTGCTTCATTGTTACTATTTCAGTTGCCTTTTCTACAAATAATCCCCTAGCATTACCAAAGGGTACTTCCCGTTCATTTAACGGTATAATCTGGAAACAGCTCCGGTGATCCATTAAGTTTCCCATACTAAGTATCTTTCTGGTTGACCCACCATTTGCTCACATTCGATTCTACCATCCGGCAGTCTCCAGCTAAACATGCAGTCGTATACGCTTCTGTAAAACGGAGTTCACAAAGAAATTTGGAAAATCACCTTTCAAAAATTTCTGCTCTTTTCATATGGCACTGCAATCTTCGCTTATATTTTCGGCTCCCATTGTAGAAAAAGACGATGGAACGTTTGCTGAAGAAGCAAGAGTCGAAGGCATCGAAATTGGTCGGTAAGGGCAAAGCTTGGAAGCGTCAAGTTCCCCTGATAACGTATCGTCTGAGCGTAGATGGCAGTTGTATCTCGTTGCCCGTCGGACAGGATTTTCCCCTTGGTCGGACGAGCTCCAGGTAAGCGCCTGACCCATCGGAATTTCCGATTCGCTTCGCCGGCGTTGAGCTAAAGCGAACATCTAAATAAGGCGTCGGATATATTGCAGAAAAGCGAGAATACCAGAGACGAGCGAAGGAAGTTGCTGCTCGATCGTCGGATGCGAGAATCCGAAGCGATACTCATGCTCAAAAACGGGAGTGCCACTTTGCAGTTTGAATTGTTACCGAGCGAATCTCGCAGCCATATTGACTTGACGAGACTACGATATATATAGGATGGACATGGGCAAACACGCGAATAAACCGTTCTGCTCGGAAATACCGTTACCGCTGCTGTCGTCGCACTTGCTTCTCTCCCCTCTCCTTTTCTCCGACTGCAATCCTGGTCCCGGGAGGGGTGGGAGTTCATCGTCCTTGCACCATACCGGTTTTTTCTTCTCCAGAGTCGCGCGAACTTGCGCTCGCTGGAGGTGAATAGCGCGTTCCGTAACTTTTGTGCGCAGAGCACATCTCGCCGTGAGGCTGTTCCGTTCACGCGTTTCACTATGAAGGTCGTTGTGCTTTCGTGGGTAACATTGTTGACGATTGGGCTAACGGTAGCGGCAACGGACCATTCGATATCTGATCACCACGAATGTGCACGTCCGTGCGACCAAAACGAATCAGCGAGAACATGTGTCTATCGATTCTTCATTGGAAAGGCAACCACCGAAGAGTACCCGACCAGGCTGATCGATGGGACCAGTCCTGGACCACCGATCGAGGTTGTTGTCACTGTCAATATGCGAATGTAAACATATTCTTCAACGTCTGCCGCGACGGAAATTTCAGGTTTGTCTCGGGGATAGAATCGTGGTGATCGTTGAGAACGGGTTGTCCTCCGAAGAAGTGAGCTTCCACTGGCATGGGTTGCGACAGCGGGCTGCAGCGCACATGGATGGCGTACCGATGATCACGCAGTGCCCGATAGCGCCTTACGCGAGTTTCCGATACGACGTGAAGCCCGAAACCAGCGGGACGCACTTTTATCACGCGCACTCGGGTATGTTCGTAACAATAGCAATCGGGATTTGCGTAATGAAACACTAATGTACCGTGAAACTAAAATTCCAGTGCAGCAGCAAGGAGACGGATTATACGGATCGTTGATCGTGCGAGCTCCCAACGATGATCCGAGCATCGAGAGGATTCTCGTCGTATCAGCCAGGACTTCCGGCGCCCTCACTGATCCGGCGGAACGAACACCTAGACCAACCGCCTTGATTCTCAATGGCAAGGTAACGATAGAACGATACGGTGCTTCCGCTCGGTGAATCGCGCGTAAACGTTTCTGCGTTCCGCAGACGGAGAACGTTCGCATCGGAATCGAGAGTGGAGTTGGTCACGTGCTGTTGCGCATAATAAACGCCAACGCTTTCAATTGTCCGGTTTCGTTTTTCGTCGCCGAACACGATTTTGAGATAAGAGCGTTGGACGGTAACAAGATCGAATTCGGCCCTCGAGCCGAGCGGATAATCGTCTATCCAGGTTCGTTATTCCCATTTACCTTCCTGCGCGACTTCGAAAGTAGTATCGACGATGCGCGTGTTTCGCAGGTGAAAGATTCGACGTAGCTATCGCCGGACGTAGCTCTGTTGCCAATCGATACGTCGTTACTCTCCAAGGCTTTCAAGACTGCCGAAGCTTGACGCACGAAGCTCTGCTGGAGTACGGTTCGATGACGAACAATGAGATCGCCGTTCGAGCTGAACCACCCATCACTGAACCGTTAAACTCACTCGATTTGCGTCCCCCGAATCAGCGCGTATCGTCAAAGCCTCCAATACCGATCGAGACCCTCTTCGTTCCTTTCGACGTTTACTCGTACGACCGTATCGAGGACACAATGACCGATTATTCGTTCAACATGTACGATCCTCCCTATTATCCGTCGTATCTAAGCAGTGAGTTTAACATTATGGTATATCGAGGTGGAACATCAGACGATCAGAAGATTATGTACATTTTTAATCTCTATGTTTCAAGCCAAAGCCGTGGGCGACGCAAAGCGAATAGCACAAATCAACCGAGTGTCCTTCCTCTATCCGAGCTCGCCGCTTCTCTCTCAACCTCCGTTGGACGAGCCATCCTTCTGCTCCATCCAACGAAACGACAATCAGCTTTGCAGTAATCGACGATTGATGGAAGATACGCCTTTTTGCGAGTGCACGCAAATTCTCCGTGTACCGGCGTTCACCACACTCGATATCGCATTGATCGATCAAGGCTTCGGCGACAACGTCAGCCACACGTTTCACGTACACGGCTACCACGTCGAGATCGTCGATCTTGGACGATTCGAGGAGCCTGTGAGAACGGAAGATGCGCAATCGCGTGCCCGATGGAACGAGCTACGAGTAGTGCATGACGAGATCCCAGTTTTGCACAAGGATACATTTGTCGTTCCGAACAAGGGATACCTCGTGGTTCGCATCCGCACTGATAATGTTGGTAGGTATGATCAACGGTGCGTATCTCGTGATACACCTCATGTGCCCGTTGCGTTGTAACGTACTTGCGCCATTTCATGCTGCCACATTTCCTTTTCGTGTCGTCAGCAATTTTGAGGGAGTATATCTGATAGTCCATGTCGGAAATCCCAATTCGAATCAGACCGACTTTTGATACTTTTTTATTGTGGGATTTCTAGAACAGAGAGGTCGACATTCTTCACGCAATTCATTCAGCCTTGCTGAGTTTGGGTGTTCATTGAACCATCTTGATAAACAATGAATTTATTATTATAAAGATGTGTCGGTGTATCTGCATGGCCAACAGGTGATTCCGCCAGTTGGAATAATCCGAAATAAAAGTGAAAAACGAGCTTTCAGTATAATAATGAAACCATCGTACTTCTTTGCTCGGGTACGTTTCGGAAATTTGAAAATTAGTCAATTGGCTGCGGAAAGTAGTTCGATTTTCAACGGAAACGATAACTTTATTCATTCATTAATAATTCGACCAAAGAAATTATCCATTTATATTATACGATATTTCAAAATTCATTCTGCTCGAATGTTGAAGCGAATGTGGCAAATAGATTCCGATATGACACTTGCATCGTTTTATGAGCCATAGTTCCAGGAAAAACGAATGATAGAGTGCTGAATTGGTTTTTTTATTGACCCATCACGCAATTACTCCGTGACCCATCGCACCACCATCAGTTTACATAATTCCCAGAAAGATGTACAATTTCTATAAAACAGAGATCACCATCTAAAACAGCAGATCTACAACTTAAATTTATATCCGAAATAATAAACGTTTCGATTTCGGTACTCTGAAAAAAATGGCCGATTATACGCTGCAACCGCGTATTATATATGAGTGCATGCGCGAATGTACATATTAACCTGATGGGATTTGATTTTAGGATACTGGCTTTGGGAAGCCCGAAGCACAGGACTTTACGATGGCAACGATGGTCAGCCGCCCATGCAATTCGTCATGCTCGTCGGTAACCGCGAAAACATGCCGACCGTACCCATAGACTTCCCTACGTGTGGCGACCACAAGAGTCCGGCCTCGATATTCCACGATGCGGAATGAACAAGATAACGATAATCATAATTGTCCAGCGCGGGCAATTAACGTCGCGTTATCGAACGTCGCAATTTGGCGACGATCGCGCGTTAGGGAACGAAACGGAGAGAGCGGAAAGGTTTGCGAGTTCGACGCGTGACGATAAACTCGTAGTAGCGAATAATATTGAGATAGTGTCAAGTAGGACATATGGGGGTGAGAGATATGATCAGGATATTGGCGTTGATGATGCTCTCGATGATGAGCCCGTTTATGGGGATGACCCGCGGCGATGACAAGCCGGTGTATCACGAGTGCCTGCGCGATTGCGTGAAAAACGTATCGATGATTTGTCGGTACAATTTTACGTTGGAACACTTTGTCACAATGGGACGGTGAGTAGATAGACGAGGAATCGAAATTCACGCAACGAAAAAATTTGCGAACAAATGAATGTGAAAAAAAAAATACAGATCGTGCGAACGCTGCGAGGAGAAGACGAGGCTACAGTTGGCCAGAATACCCGATTGTCAGTGCGTTTACGGTGATGGATTCGAGCGAGGAGTGTTGACCGTGAATCGCATGATACCAGGGCCAAGCGTGCAAGTGTGCAAGGGAGACGAGATTGTCGTTGATGTTGCAAATAGAATGGATGGTATGGAGACTACTATTCATTGGCACGGAATCGATCAGAAGGGTTCCCAGTATTACGACGGCGTACCCTTCGTAACGCAGTGCCCGATACACAGTGGCAACCGATTCAGGTAGGGTTGCGAAATATTTCTTCACGCTCATGATTGTCCGTCCATCGTCTTTCGTCCCTGCGGGTGTGGAGTATGCGATCACGGTTGTATATACCGATTTAGATACCCACACCGCTCGTTAGAGGAAAAATAAATTGTTCATCCAAGCAAAGATCGTAATTACACGATTCGGCTGCTAGGTTCCTCGCTATCGAATAGTTGTGAAGCAAATAAAGAACTGGGTATTCGACCTCTGAACATAGACCAGTCGGCCATGGACTCAAGACGCAGCTACTTTATTATAAGTTAATAATCAGCAGGGTTTTGAAGAAATCGTAGTCTTTTATTTGCTCCCGCTGTGCTGAGACGCTATGAGAATAGTTTGATCGTGAAAGGACCAAACATATTATTTCGTATTGGGTCTGGAAAGTCTGTTATGGCTAGCCGTTAATGGAACTGACCAGTCATGGGGATGTCCCAACCTGTACACGAAACGATGTTGCTCAGGTACAGATTTAATGCGGACAGAGCGGGCACGCATTTTTATCATTCCCACTCGAGCGTGCAAAAGTTGGACGGTCTCTACGGAAGTCTCGTAGTACGTGTGCCGCGCGATGAAGATCCACACGGGGATCTCTACGATTACGATTTGCCGGAACACACGCTTGTACTGAGTGATTTTCTTCATACGAGTTCGGGCGATCGGATACCAGGGTTCACCGAGACCGACACCGGCCAATATCCCGAGGTCTTTCTCATCAACGGCCGAGGTCGCTTCTTCGTAAGGTTTTTTTTATTCGTTTCAAACCTGTCCCATCACGGGTGTGTTGAATTGTCGAACTCATGCAGGATAACCAAACGAAACGGGAGACTGACAGTCCCTACGAGGAAATATGGGTGAAGCCGGGTGGATCGCGTTATCGGCTTAGAATCGTGAATGGCCTTGGCACCACTTGCGACGCTCGCTTCTCTATCGAGGGCCATCCTATGACGATAATATCAAGCGATGGTCACGATGTCGCGCCAATCGTCGTTGATTGGCTCGTCTCTTTTTCTGGTAAGTAATCCATCATGGGTGATGCCGATCTCATCTGGCTTGAGTGTCTGCTCTGACGGTACAGGTGAGCGATACGATGTGGTGATCGAGAGCAAGACTCGAGCCAGCCCTATATACTGGATGCAGGTCTACTCTGAGGAATGCTACGTGAAGGAAGTTCATCAGATAGCAATGCTTCGGTATACCAACGTTAAAGATGCTAATAATCTTATCATTACTGAACCACCGACTTATACCCACCGATTGCCACCCGGAAAGGTGCGCCCACATTGTCTTCACTCAAATCTGCAGGCCTGGAAACGTTGATAGTGTAGGAAGTTGTAATTTTCTGCTCTGTTGTGAGTTGCAGAAGACATACTTATCTCAACTTTTTCTGTTTCACATTACGTTGAATGGGCGCAAAAAGTCAGCATACTGTCACAAATACTAAAACCCAGTTTTCACAGATATTTAAAAACAACGAATACTACAACTGTTTCCCCAAGAATCTAAAGATATTCAGAGATCGATACAACCTCAAAAGTTTTCAAACCTAATTTTCTCACACTCAGTCAAATTTTTGGAGCGAATCAGACCATTAGGCTCTGCGGATTTTACTGTTGCAGGATCTGATGATTATATTGTGTCCTAAAAACCATCTGAGTCTTCAATATCTCTGGATAGTCCCTTCAACACAGAATTCTAGTTTTTTATTTTTGTGGACAACAATTTATGCAAAGGAAGTGTCTATTTCTGAAAACGGGAATATGTTGAGATTGGGTTGAGTAAAGGATAATGAATGAAATTAATTAATATACAAATATGTGTCTCCCAATGTCACTTTACTAATAAGAAGATAATTCAACAAAAGAGCCTACAATCATAATATCTAAAACTTAATTCTTTTTTCAATTCATTTTAGAAATGCTGATGCTTATTACAACACAAATAGTAATACCAGTCAAAACAAGACGAAAAATTTTATTGCATTTACCAAAGCCAGTGATCATGACACTTCATTATTGCACTGCAGGAAGAAAATAAAAGACAACCTTGAATCCGAAAAGTACCACTCCCGAGCACTACAATTCGTTGCCGTTTCCAGACCTGTACACACGACCGTTTCTCCATTCTTGTCCCTCCTGCCCTGTCCCGTTGTACTTTATCATTCGCGTATACTGTGGGTAGATTTACCGGAACGCGTGCGATGGTGAGTCTCCTCAT
The DNA here is from genome assembly GCA_030522765.1 of Ophioninae sp. B BG-2022a. Classification (NCBI taxonomy): domain Eukaryota; kingdom Metazoa; phylum Arthropoda; class Insecta; order Hymenoptera; family Ichneumonidae; species Ophioninae sp. B BG-2022a. The sequence continues at coordinate 22,376 of JAPYZJ010000551.1, forward strand.
CCGTGCGTGATGGACCTGCACTCATTGCGTCATCCGGAGTCCCCGAGAGACCGACGCTTTCTGGATGAACCTGATATCTCCCTCTACATGCCCTACGAACTTTTCTTCTATCAGGGCAAGGAGCCTTATGTCCCAAATACGTACAGGCACTTTATTCGTACGTAAAAAAAAGTGTATATTCCTAACGCGGTTGTAGAGGTAACTATGATCATAGAGTACGTTTACGGAACGTAGAAGCAGCTATAGGAGTCTCCACTATCTGCACTTGGATTTTTACACTAGTGCAAAAGTCCAGGTGCAAAAGTTCACTACAAAGCTCTATTCATCCAGTATCTGAATTAAAACGTGAAAGTCCTAAATGGTAACGAGCTTGGTGGTCAGAATCGGAAAACTTCGATTATCGTGATAAGAAAATCCTGTCCTTCCTGCGGAGGAAACAGTGAGACGTGCACGTTTTAAAATCTTGCAGTCCCACCGAGCACAAGACCCCTCACCGCTCTCATGGACGGTATTTCCTTCGTCACTCCACCGGTACCGCCGCTCTCACAACCGGACGATCTCGCGGTTTCCGCGTTCTGCAATTCTCGTGAGAATCTGCCCCCCGATTGCGCTAGCAAACAGAGCTGCGTTTGTACCCACACGCTTCACTTCGCTCTGGGACAACTCGTCGAGATAGTTCTCGTCGATTATTCCGGTTAGATGGCGCCACGGTTCGGCCAGAGGACGCGAAAGAACGCACGATCTGTTTCCTCTTTTTGTTCTTTCGCAGAGAATATCAACACTTCCCTGTCGCATCCGTTTCATATCCACGGACACTCTTTTCGGGTGGTCGCTCATGGCCAAATTGTCACCGACTCGACGACCAAGATGAACCGAAATCTCGTCGAACCTATGCTCGAGAAATCCCGTCGTAAGCTCAACGAGGCCGCCAAAGACGATTCTATCCCCCACCCACCGGTCAAAGACACCCTGGTCATATCTCACAGTGGCTATACCGTTATTCGCCTCGTAATGGACAATCCAGGTTGGTTAAGTTGCAATCATCTGGTTTCCCGGTTTAGTCTATATAGGACGTTGAGAGATCGACAAATCTGATGGAAATATACCAAAATAGTAGTCAGTCGAATTGTCGCGAAGGAAGAACATACGTTCAAAAGAGATTCCGAATATTGCTGAGCAAAGCATTATGTAATTTTTGGTTACGGTTTCATAACGCACAGGGTGGGTCGTTGATGACGACTAAAAGAAATATCTCGAGACGGATGCATGGTAGGAAAAAAGATTGCATAAAAAAGTTTTTCTTCTATCGTTGCAATTTTCAAGGTTCTTTTGAGGTCAACTTTAGTTTGTCAAGTAGCAACTGGTAGCTTTTATTTGAAAATTATGTTTGACATAAAATAGGTAAGTTGTATCTGGCACTTCTTTCTATTTTACTTCAACTTTCGTTAACCGAAAAGGTCGTAATTTAACATCGTAAAACCCGTAGTTTGCGAACTGGAACATAATGCTGTTTCACTTGACATTTATCGAGTGCGCTTCAATCATCGTGAATCCGCGTATTTATCAAGGGAATATTTTCCTCCAAAGATTTAACGCAATCGATATTCTTCTTCCGGGATATTTTGGCCTGTACCTCATTGTGTGGGAGTCAGCGAAACCCTGCGCTGTGCACACAAGCGGAAAATTTGAAAAAAAGGTAAAAAGTTCACGGGACGCAATTGTTGCGCATGCTCAGGTTACTGGTTCTTTCACTGTCACTTTGGCTACCACATCGTCGTTGGAATGAACATGATCTTCCGCGTGGGTGAGCACTCTGACCTACCTGAGGTGCCGAAGAACTTTCCAAAATGCGGCGATTTTGTCGGCCCGGACTAACCGCGTGGATCAATCTTCCTATGCAATTGTCAATGTACGTTCGCTCATATCCGCGTTTCCACCTCTACAGTAGTACGGGAATACACCGCCATCCGCAATGTAAAAACATATGAGAGAAATAAAAAAAGCGAAGAAAAAAAGCTACGCTTGTCGTCGATCTTAATTGGGGCGACGGTTCTATAGAAAAAAAGTGTCAACATTCGCTTCACCGATTCTCGAGTGTAGGCGCGGCTGGTCGCGCGACATTTTTTGCTGCGAAGGTGCGGCGCGCCCGCGCAGGACGAGGATCGATCGCGGGAGCCCGCGCGTCGCGGGTACACGCGTTCAGATGCTCGTGTCTCGGCCGCGTCGTTTCGTCGACGCACTCGTACTTTTTATCTCCGTAGTGCCTCGTCAACAGCAGGGTGTTCTTTTCTTTTGCCTCAGGAAAGTTTTTTTCGTGCGGTGAATCATGTGGAAAGTAAGAAAAATTCGCGAGCCAGAAATGGCGCGGGAAGGTGTTGTACGGTGATCGAACGATGAGCCTGAAATCGTAGCCAAGGGATTCGAAGTGACGTTTCTTTGCGCATTGGTGCTACGGGTAATTGCACCCGATCGCCGAAAAATCGGTATGTACGAGAAGAGGGTAGAAGAGGATGGAAAGATCGTAGGGACATGAGGTGGATCTCGAGCCACTGGCTGTTGCTAGCCGTAACCGCCGCTGCTGCCGCGATTCCCGCCGTTCTCGCTGGTGACCGAGGTAAATGACGAGGTACAAAAATTTCGCCGGACGTAAAAAATCGGCCCTATGCTCGGTCGTGTGATTTTGTCGCGCAGAGAGGAGGGTTTGGTACGACGCGGCGGCGGAAGAAATAGAGGCACGACTCGCCGCAGGGACGATGAGAGGACGCGCGCCTGCGGTTGCGCGAGGCGTCGTTCTCTTCGTGGGTGACGGCATGGGAATGAGCACGCTGACGGCTGCGCGTATACTCTACGGTCAGCGCCGTGGTAAAACGGGTGAGGAAACTCGTCTCGCTTGGGATCTGTTTCCCGCGGTTGCCCTCGCCCGGGTAAGCGCTTTGTTTATATCCTGCGTAGCGTTTATACGTATATGCGCGCCGGTTGTGTATTTTCCGACCGGTTTGTTTACATATGCGCGCGCAGACTTACAACATGGACGCCCAGATCGGGGAATCATCGGCGTGCGCCACCGCTCTCTTGTGCGGAGTCAAAGCCAACTACGAAACTGTCGGGCTCGACTCGTCGAGCGAGTTTGAAAATTGCAACAGCAGCGCCCAGGCTCGCGTTCCGTCCATCATCGATTGGGCTCGCGAGCAAGGTGCGCACGAATTTTACAGGGTTACTTGAAGCTCTGGACCACGGTCTTACATACAGGTCTAGAAACTCGAATGGAGGAGGTCGGTCGCTTATTGAAGACATTGGCGCTGCAATCGGAATACCCGGCGTGATGTGGGAG
>JAPYZJ010000551.1:25712-87792 GCA_030522765.1 Ophioninae sp. B BG-2022a
GAACCACAGCGCCAACTAGTGATTCGTCTTCGCTAAGCGACACGTTTTTTCGTGGCACCCAGCATTACAGTTTCTAGACCTGTATATAAGACCGTGCTCTGGACAAACCCGGACAATTTCGGGTCGTTTGAAATTTATCGGAAAATATTTAAATGAAAGCGCTGAAATATTTGAATAAAAGCGTTGAAACCGATTTGAATGGCAAAATATTTCGATTAAGTTAGGAATGTTTTATTCCGGTTTTAATTCAATCAATCGTATTAAGCGGTTGCACATAAAACCACCTGCAGATATTAAATTGTGCGGATACATTATTTTCTCAATTTAGAAGTTGGGTACACGTTTCATGATAGATCCGCAGGGTTCAGCTAAAACAACATCGGTGACACTTGGTCACTGCATTGATATACTTAATCTTGAAGGTCTTTGAACGGCAATTTTTGTTCCAAGTACAATCGCGGGAAATCCTGCTCTATATTATCTCCTGACACAGAAATCGGCCGAGAGATTACAACGATTACTACAAGATGTGACTACCAGAGACACTGGATCAAGTACAACTTGCGGAGTTATTTGGTTTTTTTCAGAATAATTATTTCTGTATGACTTTCAATTCTTCATTAAAAGATCAGCAAGGATCAATATTTTGCATATGGGTGATAATGGGTGATTTGATGCGCAACCACCTAATGGACAGTAAATCCTTATTAACCGATCATACGGTCAAAAGAAGTTTAGAAATCGTATCAACGAGAATATCAGAATCATACCAACGACATCACAACTTCCCTCCACCCAACGGTCACCTTGAAATTAACATGCACACGACATATACCGCAAAGATACACGCGAGTAACACGAGGCTAATATAACGCCAGGTAAATCAACGGGTTTGGTGACGACAACGCGCGTGACGCACGCGACACCGGCCGCACTATACGCCCACGCGGCGAGTCGTTACTGGGAGGACGACGCCAAGGTTCCACCAGGTGCCCGCTCTATCTGCAAGGACATAGCTCTTCAACTGTTGGAGGACGAACCAGGCCGTGGGATAAATGTAAGTACTTTGATCTTTATGTACACTACGCACATAAATTAAAGGAGCAGAAAAAAATTGCAATTTTTTCCGTGATATTTGACGGGCTGTATTTCAGTGTAAAATCTTTGTAACGGAATCACAAAACAAGCATTTTGAAGCTCCAAGAGTCTAGTTTTCCGATCTTCTAGCCAAAAACTTTTAGGAGCCATGTTTTGCACGCAATTCAAAGAAAAAGCGCGGCAAATATGGCTAATTGGTCTAACATATTCGAGACATGTCGTCGAGCGCAGGTAATCCTTGGAGGCGGCAGACGAAGCTTCGTACCGAGAATCACCGTGGATCCCGAACAGCCGGAGAAGGAAGGCCGGAGACTAGATGGAAGAAACCTTATCGAGGAGTGGATTCGCAAACGTCGTGGCCTCGCTGCAACCTATGTTTCCGACAGGGCTCAACTTCAAAACGTCGATCCACACCGGATCGACCATCTTCTTGGTACGAATCGTTGCATTCTTCAAAATTTTCAATCGCACTAGCATGTTAGATAAAGTTTCGCTGTATCCCAATAGATAGCGTTACTATCACATTTTGCCAAAGTATATATAATTTATTCAACAATTCTTTGGAACTTACAAAAACACGAAGTGCGTGACCAACATCCGAATAACACGCGGAGAGAACTCATATCCTTCTTCGTCCGCAGGACTATTCGCGTATTCGCACATGGATTTCAACGTTGATCGGAATACGAGTGCGAACGGCGGCGATCCCTCACTTGCGGAGATGACGATAAAAGCGCTACGTGTCCTAGCCAAAAATCCTAAGGGATACTTTCTCTTGGTGGAGGGTGAGTGTTCTCATCATTGTTGCACGACTGTTGACCCGTGTACTCACAACTTCCGAATACGACGTATTCCGTGCAGGTGGAAGGATCGACCACGCGCATCATTACAACAACGCCTATAGAGCTCTGGACGAAACTCTGGCACTCGAGGAGGCTGTCCGCGCGGTAACGAGCGAGGTCGATCTCGCGGAGACTCTGATCGTCGTCACGGCTGATCACTCGCATGTTCTCACTCTTGGTGGACTCGCCGCTCGTCGCGGCAATCCCATCTTTGGTTAGCATCGATTAGTGTGATCAGTGGAAATTGAAGATTGCATCGTTGTCAAAAATTATTCTTCCAAATTTCGTTTGGCGCATTACAGTCGAGAAAAATAGACACACTGTTATTTTGGATAATGATACAAATAAGAAATTGTAGAAAGATTTTCGTTGCGTTCCAGCGGTGCAAACCTCAGTTCATGAATGATTTTCCAGTTCGACCGTGATCCTGAGAAAATATTTCACAAACTTTTCTCAATCTCGTGAAACTCTCACAAACTTTTTAAAATCTCAAGAACAGTTGCAAGTTCGGAGAAGTAATGTTTTATTTCATATTGTGCACGAAACCCAGCGTCTTATGATAAAATATGTTGCAACCCTCGTCTTGGGTTAAATTGGCGCTTGTTGATCATATACATTCCTGCAAGATCAGCCATATTCCGGAGTTGAGAATGAAGAGGTCGGTTGACAACATTCGAGTAACGTTCATATCCGAGTATATGGACGATCTCCGCGGCTACATGTGCGTGCGCGTCAATAACCGTGCAATAATCGTTGGCCCGCAGGTTCGGACGGCAGAGCGTCGGATCTCGACGGAAAGGAGTACACAACTCTTTTGTACGGCAACGGTCCTGGGCACGCTGAACCGCGCAGCGAAGTTCGAACCGGCAGTCGCATCGACCACAGAGACTCGATACAGGTACGTGTCGGTCACGTCGAAAGCGTCATTTTTTTCTTCAACCGGGAATTCTCATGATTTCACAGACGGCAGCTGTGCCAAGAGCTTGGGCGACCCACGGTGGCGAAGACGTTCCGGTATTTGCGATCGGGCCTCTCTCGACGGTTCTATTCTCGGGCAGTGTCGATCAGAGCTACGTACCTCACGCCATTTCGTATGCAGCTTGCCTCCAGTCTCGTCACTCGGAGCGTTGCTCATTGTCAGCCTCGAGCTTCGACAATACGAGCACGGTATCCGTCGACTCGTCCCATCCGGTTGTCGTGGGCAGCCCATCGCTCGAGCCCAACAGCGCTGCGGCCATCTCGAGTGGCGTCTTCAACAAGGATCGTCCCAGAAGCAAAGATTCCACCAGTGGAACCGAAGCGAGAGCTACGAGCGGTGGCGTAACCGTTCCGACCAGATCCCTTGTCCCATCCAACAGCGGAACTCACATTCGCTGCTCGCTCATGATCCTTCTGGTTACATGGCTGCGCCCGCCATTGGCGTCTCACTGACGCGTGTCGTCCAACTTCCAATAGCGAAAAGTAGAGTCCGGAAAATGAAGAGACGCCAATTCTGTTCCCCGATTGATTAGATTTTCCACCGATCAATGGAGATTCCAAGATGCTGGCAAGGTTGGTAGTGGAAGTACAAACGAGTCTTCTGAAGAACGGCTCTCTTCGGATAGTGAGGAACGAAGCTCTAGCGGTTTATATGAAAATAACAAAACTAAACAGCTCACTCTACCACGGTTCTTCCTGCCTAGTGAAAATGTCAGATTATTCGGTGGATTTTATTTCTCGCGTAATTTCGTTTCGAAAATCGTAGTGCGCACGCGCGATCGCCTTCCCAAACCAACGTGATGTTTCCTGATCCAAGAGCATAGTAGCACGTTTATTCGTTAGCGTGCCGCCGTTTTCCTTGCGTTAATTCACGAATTTCATGGAATACATTTTTTTTTGTTCATCTGAAATAGCATTATCACAATAATTCACTTATTTCAAGTTGTTAACATAGGTGTAATACCCGGTAATAGCGAGTTCCTCCGAGGTTATGTTTTCGTTAGTAATCGCGTTTCTTTTGGATTGAATCGGGATACTGGTAACTAGTACCCTTCTACGGAATTGATAAATGGTGAAAACAGGTGAAACTTCCGAATGAACCTCGTTTTCATCCAAGTAATCCAAAATAGAGTGAGATAATTCACGTTTGTTGAAAGTTCGAAACATGAAAGTATCTACCCCAGAATCATAACAGGCCCCTTATATGTGCATGATGCGAGCAGGTTCCCTGTTCAAAACATTATACACCAAAATGGCGGTTGAGAGGTGAGGAGTTGACGTCTCCGATTTTGAACGACTCTAGCGCATAAAATCCCTTTTCGTATTGCACCCTCCCTCCTCGCCGTCGCGCACACCCTGTAAATATATATATTGTATATGCCCGTGGGCACGCACCTACGCATGTATATAAACACGCCATTATGTGGACTCGTTTATAGTTTCCTTATCGACAAATAAAAGCGATCGGATCTCCCAAGGCGACGCATGCGCAGCCACGCGAACGCAGCGGCGAAGTGTGAGCGTAGAATGTCAGAAGACCCAACAAATATGCCAACGAAATTGAATCGCGCGTTCGTTAAGTGGCTCGTGAAGGAAACTGAGGAATCCGCTATTCTCGCCAATGAGATAGTACAAGAGTTGTCTCGTCGTTCATCATCATCGTCATCATTATTATCATCACCGCCATCATCATTATCAACATTTCCCGGCAAATGTTGGGAAGGTTTGACGTCATGGAAATTTCCTGGCACGTTGGCAATGGATGTGGAAAATGTGCAGACATTACTCCGCAGCCACCAAGGCACAGCTGGCGAGCTCTACATTCTTCTTCTAGAACTGGCCTACGATCGGTAGCTAAATTTTTATCTCCTTACCTATCACGTGACAGCATGATCATCCCTCCCTTCTGATCTTTCGTACACTCAGGATCCACTTCGTTCTTCGGCTGTTGGCAGAATTTGCAAGAACCGGAATTTCCGACGAAGGAAAATCGAGTGAAACTGAAGGAGAGTGGACGCACGAAGACGCGGACGGGAGTTTCGTCGCGAGCGCCGCGCGCTTTGTTTGGTCGCAGTTGCAATTACGCGCGGAGTGGCGTCATCGCCGCCTAGCGTCTCTCGGTAACTAGCGAGCATGAAATACGCGGCGTCATCGCGCGCGTACCATGCGCCACCACGATGACGCACAATGACTCACGATGACGTACTTCAGACGAAGCCAGAGTCGCCTTGGCGAGTCGATTGTCGAGCGTGACCGAAGCCAATGTTGCTTTGGAGAAAACCATCGTCGCGCTCAATCGTCGTCGATCCATCCCTCCGCCCGAAAACTTGCGTCATGTGGATATACCCGGTAGTGACGAGCGAGCAAATAACTTCGCTGCGAGTTTCGGTGACATTGACAGTCAAAGAGCATCCAAAGAGCAGCGGAAGGAGGACTCCTCGTCGTCGATGCTGATTACTCCGGAGGACGATCCCCTCGCCGACATGACGAGGGAACTCGCCGCGAATCAAGCGCGAATCGAAACTCTCACGCGCCAGAACGAACGCATTTCAAGGCTGATGGCTCGCATATCGGAACATCGTCGCGATGAGGGCGACAGCGAACAACGATGACGCCAGCTTTCCTATCTGATTTCTTTCTCAATCTTTCTCTTCGCGTCGTCGAAGTTTGCATCCTTGGAATCCAAGATTTTTCATTCTTTTCCATTTGGTTACGAATTCATTATTTTTATATTGTTTAAACCATTTTCACAGGTTGTTGCCTTGTAAAATCGCCGATAACGAGACGACTTAACAATGGTTGAGCGATATCCTCAATTAGCAAAAAAAATTTATAATGAAAAAAAAAACATCTTTGTTGCGTTCCAACGGTGCAAACTTCATGGTTTATTTTCACGAGAATACTCGGGAGTATGACGCATTGAAAATTCAGGACTCGCACCGAAACGCGTACGTCTATCTTCCGTATCATATACGCGAGTGGTCGCGTCCGCAGCTGCATCCAAGATTCATAAGTTCTTTCGCCACGGTAGCGCTGTATCTCAACGGAACGTATTATTTACAAAGTTGTCGCGCATGGCGCTCGCGCTTCTCATTTGCTCCTATTTGTTTTTTGTTTCATTTATTGCTACTATCAATTATCGTTATCATATTTATATTATTATCATTATCATTATCACGTAACAATAATTATTCGAGTACACTTGTGTCCTGCTCTCTTTCTCTCTCTCTCTCTCAAATTGGTCGCTCTCCGCATTCAGCGCGTATCTTTAGCGCTCTGCCGTCGTTGCGCGCGCGCCCGAGAAAAGCCGGCTGCTCCCACCCTACGTACCGAGCTTTTCTCCTCGATTGCTTTTTTTTGTTCGTACTTTTGTTTATTCTTTTTCTTCATCGTACATCGACCGAAGAATGTGTCTTTTCGTTGCTCCGTCCGGTACGAAATTTGCGGGGCTGCTGCTGCCCTTGTGACTCGCGCTGCACCGTTAAATCGGGTGAAATTGGACGAGTGTACACCGGAAAGATTGGACGACCGTGAGATAAGGCGGGAGGACGGAGGAGCGTGCGTACGAATCCGGGCGATGTCGATTTTCGTCGCGTGTATTCGTATACATGTAAATATATATATACGCACGTAGAGATATTTACAAATTGTCACGTAATTGTCAGGACTTGAAAGATATACAGATATGTATATATATATATATAAATATATATACATGCGCACGCATCCCTACTAATTTTTCGAACTGAAAAATGACATGAAGAGAGTGATGGAATTTTTAGTTGTTGCGTAGACTGGCCGTACAAGCGCGATCAACACGTGAGTGAATTCTAATATCGAAGGAGATGGGCGGCGGTTGGGTCAAAAAACCGATCTATGGCGTTAGTCTCCTGTTCTTTTCGACCCCGAAAAAATTCGGTCGCTACAGTCTCGCTCAGTCTCGTACGCGTGCCGAATTCTAACACGCTTATTATAGATGTACGAGTGTGTATGTGTTATTATGTGTAGGAGGTCATCGAGACGACACGCCGCGAGAGATTTCCAGAGGTCGACCGGTCACGCGCGACAACGGCCACAGCCGGACGCGTGGCTCTCTCGATGGTGGTGTTCGGTGATGCGCGGGCCGATGCGTCGTGACGATGGCAGAGCGTGATAGCGCCCGCCCACGAAGCAACGTTTCGCGTTTGTTTTGCGGCAGCGACTCGTTCATTCGCGCGTTGCGCCACCTTGTGTGCGTATCTCTGCGTTTGATTTCGTGTTTTTTTTTCTTTTCTTTTTGTTTATACATGTTTCTTTCTCTTTTTTACTTCCTAGAGTTTCGTAGCGGAGCGCGATATTGCTCTCAACGATAGTCGCCGCCCTGCTCGGTCCGATCCGCTCCTAGTGTACTCGTACCCGCCGCGGCCTCGAGAGATACTTTATTTCTTCTGCTGCACGGTCGGTGCAACTGCAAAAACACATACATCCGACTTTTTCGTTACTGCCGTCGCTCGACGGGATAAACGCGCGCGCGCGCATGCGTCCCGACTCGCGATGACACAAAGTCCGCACTCGTCGGGGATTCCGAGCGCGACTCGCCGTTACACTTTTTACCGGTACACAGTAAAACCATGAGTACAGCAGCGACGCGTAAAAATAACGACAAAAAGAAATCGTAACTCTCGCAACTAGCGGGGTGATTAGGCGCAAATATTCTTCGGCGGTGGGAGCGACATTCTTCGAGCGCAAGCGGCGTACCTTTTCGGTGAATGCCAAAGCGAAACAGGCACGCGGTGTCTTTGAAAGCGGAAAAGTCGGGCGGTTTTTAGTGGTGGGGGTTTGCAGTCTCGTAAGGTGAAGCAAACTTTCAATATTTGCTCCCGAGGTTAGCTTAGAATTACCGATTGACGTGGAGTTACACAATCTATCGCGATTCAACGGGACCACACGCGCGGCCATAAATGTAACCACCAAATTATGTGTAAACGGCAAAAAAATATGCTGCCTTTTTCGTACATGAATACTATAAGTGTTGCCACGCGACGGTGCAAAAAATCTGACTGAAATTTTCGAACTGGGTCATCTCGAAGTTTTGAGATTCGGGCGAAGCAAAATCATCGAGCTCTGCGTCTGGCAATTCCGCAGAGTTTGATGCTTAACTTTTATTCGAAAATCCGAACCACTTGCGAGAAAATTCTGTATGCAAATTTTTGAGGTTATGTTTAGCTTTCACGTAGTCTTAAGATATCAGAAGGATCGGTCGGTAAGTGACTAAATATTTTACGTATTGACTTTGTATCGTATACTGTGAGCTGGACACGTATCATCGTATTACAGTGACACCGAGTAGTAAGTAAACCGTTGACACAATAATTTCTTTGCGCTCAATTACCCGTTGTTTCGAAAGACCTCCGAAATCCGAATTCGTTCAAGATATCAACTTCGAGAAATTCGTTAATGCAAAAAATGTCAAATTTCATTGCAGAGTAGCTACAAAATAGAAGTTTTTTCGATTTTGCGTTATTTCCTCGATCGCGTGTACTACCCAAACAGAATAATCGGATCGTTAAAACGCGACAGAACTACCTTTCCTCTCCATTCAATATCTTCATTTACAAAAAAAACCTTCCTTGTTATTTATACAGTTTATCAACGTTATTAATTCATACCGTTAATCAACGATACAAATTTTCAACGAAAATAAATATATAAAAAAAGAACGGCCTCTCGTAAATGAATATAAAAAATATAACAAATAAAAAAAAGAAAGAAACGTAACTCATCAAAAAGTAAACTTGACAGAGATGCTTTTTTCTTGCGTTTCAACAACGTAAACGTCAACATCGTAAAAGCGACACTATCTTATTTCAATAAAATTCGCAATTACGTGAGTCGTCGATCATGCGGAAGAAAAAAGCGAATAGCTCTCAGCAATCACGTGTCGGAGCGTTGAACGGTAAATTTGTATCACCAGACGAGTCTACTTGCAGCGCGGGAGTTTCCCGTATTCAAGGGATCAAAGACGACTCACCGATACGCGTGACTGCGGCCGGTCTCCTCCGTGCTTTCGACAAACATCAATTCTTTCACCGCCTTCGATTCCGTAGCGCACACATAAAGAGGCGAATATACTGTCAAGTGCTACAGCGAGAACGGGTACGCTACGTGACACACAAAGAGCCAGAGGGACGAAGAAGGATGGTGGGAGCGGGTGTCAAGCTGAAGATATCGATAATAAACCTGTTGCATAGCAAGTGCGCGTGTACACGTATAAGGGAGGAAGGAACTCGTGCCTCGTCCGTTCTACGTGATAGCAGGGGCTCGACGAGAACAAAAAAAAAAGGGAAAGAAGACAGAAAGAAAAGAAAACGCGAAACGTAGAGACCGGGAGACACAAGTGGATCGTGACGGATAATACGTAACGACTTTTGCGATCGATATTCCAAGTGGTAAGCAGTGGCAGCAGCAGCAGCAGCAGCGCAAGATATCTTTGGTACATACGGTTGTCGCTTCGCGTGTACGCTTCCACGATCCTGCTGTCATACGGATTTTCGAAGCCCACCCGCGATATCTCGTAGTAGTAAAGAGAAAGAGAGACAGAGAGAGAAGGTTCGGCGACGAGCGAAGATAAAGCGAAAACATAAAATAAATCTTCATCTACTTTCTGTCTCTCGTTCAACCCGTTTCTATCGCATATGTACACTCGAGATATGTTTTCTCCCGATTATTCGTTATAATTTATTTCTATTATTTATTCCTGCACACTCGTTTCACACCATTATTGTTCCATTCGACACACACGGGACACGTGTTATCCTAAATTGTACACTATTAAGGATGAGATATGGACTAGACGGGGGAGTCTGGGGAGAGGGAATGGATCGTGAGGTAAGAGTGAGTGTGAGAGAGAGATGAACGATAAATGGTCTCGATGAGGTCAGATGAGATACTTTTGTTCGGATTATTATGCACTCGTCTTCGGTTAGCAGTCGCGCGATGATCGTTCGCGGTTTCTCAATCGTTTGGCAGAGGCACACAGTGAGGAGGAACTGGATAAGGTTCCGAGAGGATCGTCTGCTCGGTCGCAAAATCGCGGTCAGTCTGTGCTCCGCGATGGATGCGATTCGCGCGTGCGTTGGCGGTTACCGACGGGATCATCGACGCTGTCAAACGATTATATTATTCGGATGATTATCAAGATGCAACGTGCAACGGCCTGTCATACGAGTCTCCAACAATTCAACGCTTACGAATTCATTCGTAGATACAAACGTGTTTGGATTATTTGTCGTGTAAATTGGGAGAGGTATTAAATACCGATGAGAGTATAAAAAATGCCAATGTTCGATGCCGTCACCCTTCGTGTCATCACCATGTCGCGCGATTCCAGTTTGCTCGCGGCTGAGTACGAAAAATGGTAGGAACGGAAGGAAGGAAGGAAGGAAGGAAGGAACAAAAGATGAGACGAAAAAAGAAAGATAGTTGCAAAAGCTGGATAATGTACAGCACACACGCGTCTCCAAATTCACTACTCTATAATCGCGGTAAGTTATGTACAGACGCCTCGTTAATTTCCCTTTGAAGAGGAAATCATGAATTTTATTAAGAAGGATAGAGAAAAAGAGAGAAGGGGTGAAAGCATCGACGATCAACGGAAGAGTTGTGCGAAGAGGATGAAAATATGTATACATAAGTACCGATGCGTTTCAGCGTGGAGTTTATGAAACGGTGCAAAGGTGTGTGTGTATGTGTGCGTGCAGCAACGTAATGATCGTTGATTACACGAATATATATATATATAGAGAGAGAAAGACAGATATGAAACAAAGGACAGGGGAGAGGGTGAATAGGTAGGGCAAAGGATGCGAGGAAACGTCAACTTTCAAAAGGCACTCGTATAAATAATAAATTCAACAATTGTGATTCCTTGATTTGCGTTGCTCGACGGTCCGGCGTGTCCCCTCGAGCCTCCGTGGCGGGGTTGCGCCGACTGGAGCGAGAACTACCCCCACGTTGATACCGAAGATAGTGACGCAGTGGCAGCGGCGGCGGCGGCGGTAGGAACGAGAACGCTCATCGTGACAGGGGGTAACAACGAGACAGCAAAATTTCGATCACGCCTCTCTCTCAAAACGCATTGAATATCGCACGTACGCACTTTTGTATCTGCACACCCACGCGCACACACACACACGCACTTGCCACACACACCCCATGCGCCAAAGTCACGATCAAACTGGTTAAAATCGCACTCGAGAGACTCACAATCGTCACCGTGTCTTTCGTGACTCGCGAAGCGGGCAAAGAGCGACACGGGGGGCAGGAACGGAAGAATGCGCGAGAGAGCGGAAGAGAGAGAGAGAGGGGACGGAAGATGCCTCGTTTCCACGTAATTCAGGGAAATTGGTATCCCCCCTTCCGTCTCTCCTCGAGTTTTCTCGGGATTTCCCCCTTTCCCCTCCCCAAACCCCCAAACAACACCGCCACACCCCGTATTCCCATTTTTTGTTTACTCGTAGCTCTCGAATTAAATGCAGCAGCTGCAAGTCCAGGGTGTTTTTTCTCGGTTACGAATGCTTTTTCCATGGGAAACGCGTTCGTCGAACAAAAGCTATTAATAGAAACCTTTGCGTACGATCTATATCGGACAAACGAGTAACAGTCCAAAGAACACGGCCCACATAAGAACAATCCCGTGAACGCTGAGTATCGGATTCTCACCGTCTGTTATCTTTCTCGCGGTGAACTTGAGGGTCTCGTCGAGAAGTACCACTGGAATGGAAAACTTCATAACGGTCATCCACTCTTCCCCGTTGAGAGGAGTCACTTGGAAAACGGCCTGAAAAGTTAACGGAGAGGGGGTGCCTCGTCAAACGATCGCGAGGGGACGAGACCGAACATATAGGACCTGCCTCGCTGCAAATGGATTTACACTCACCGATAGAACCTCGACGTAGAGAATGACGAAGTGGAGAGTGAATGAGAGAGCCATCGAACCGATCAGCCACATGTTCGACCACGGTGGCATGCTGATCAGAGACTGATTTTCCGACAAGCTGCGAAACCGAACGTTGTTCATTGATTAATCCTTCGCGATTTTTGGGCACGCGTTGCCCTTCGTCTTTTCTAATCTTGCCTGTTCATCGCGTTCAACATCTCGATGGTGACCAGTACCGACAGAGCCATCGTCATGGGATGCGGATCGGTGAAGATTTTACAGTTGACACCCTTGAACTCGTCTCCGCCGCCGATGCAGGCCAAATGATGGGTCTGACGAGGGAACACGGAGAAACGTTTATACGAATAATCGCGGAGACGCGAAACAGCGAACGTCTTCACTTACCAGTTGATAATAATTCAACTGGGGTCCCACCGGACTGTAGAGGAACCACCAGGCGGCCGATCCAACAGTTGCGGCACCGACGTAACCACCAATCGCCAAATACCGGAAGAAGAGCCAGCCGGAGATGAGGGACTCGTCCGCTTTGCGGGGAGGCTAAGGGATCGAGAAACGAAAACGAATTTTCGTGACACGATTCACAGCTGGTAGAAAACGTCTTTGAGGAAAACACCCACCTTGTCCATGATGTCGAGATCGGGAGGGTTGAAGCCGAGGGCAGTGGCGGGGAGACCGTCAGTTACGAGGTTGACCCACAGAAGCTGAACGGGAATGAGAGCCTCGGGAAGACCAAGAGCCGCAGTCAAGAAGATACTGAAATACGATGAGTGATTAATTTTCGCCGAATGAATGAGAACGAAAAATAAACGGCGAGAAAGGGAACGCGTGTTACCTGACGACCTCGCCAATATTGGAAGAGATGAGATAACGAATGAATTGCTTCATGTTGTTGTAAATGGCACGGCCCTCCTCGACCGCAGCGACGATGGAAGAGAAGTTGTCGTCGGCGAGTACCATCTCGGAGGCGGACTTTGCCACAGCCGTGCCGGAGCCCATAGCGATACCGATTTCGGCTTTCTTCAAAGCCGGGGCGTCGTTCACGCCGTCACCGGTCTAACGGGATATATCGTCCTGCGTGAGTACGAAAGGACGGAGGAAAGCGAGAAGGAGGGCCGTCGGGACGAGTGAGCGCGAAGCTTCGCGAAACTCGGGTTATACGTACCATAGCGGAAATCTCGTTCATGCTCTGCAGATATTCAACGATCTTGGACTTGTGAGCCGGTTCGACTCGGGAGAAGAGACGCGCTCTGCCGCAGGCGGCTCTCTGTTCGGACACCGAAAGATCGTCGAATTCACGACCCGAGTAAGATAGGCCCGTGGTGTCCTCTTCCTCGGTGAAAACACCGATTCGCCGGCATATCGCCTCGGCGGTCGACTTGTTATCGCCGGTAATGACGATAACGCGAATACCGGCGGCGCGACACCTCACAATGGAGTCGAAGACCTCTTTGCGCGGAGGATCCAACATACCGACGACACCGACGAAGGTCAGATCCTTCTCGTATGTGAAGAATTTCGTGGAATCACCGAGATCCATGTCCTCGGGTTTGATCGGATGATCGGCGGTCGCAAGAGCGAGACAACGAAGCGTGTCTCTGCCCGTGCCGTATTGTCGCGTAACTTCGAGTATACGATTCTTGAGGGTCGATGTCAGGGGGACTTTGGTGGTTCCAACGCGGGCGTGAGAGCAACGATCGAGGACACCCTCGGGTGCTCCCTTGACGAAAAGTTTCGGTCCGGTGCCGAGCTTCGATGGTTTCAGTGGCACGCAGTACGACGACATTGACTTGCGATCCCGAGAGAACTCCAGGGTGAACTCCTTCTTCCACTTGGTCTCGATGTCCTGTCTGACTACGATCGCGCTCGTTCGTCGATCAAGACCCGCCTTGGACACACCGAACGGATTTATCTTTTCCGCCAATACGATGAGAGCGGTCTCGGTCGCTTCGCCGACTTTCTCGAATGCCTGCTTGAACTCGTTAAAATCGATCGCCGAGTCGTTGCACATTATGCAGATCGTGCCGAGCTCGTGGAGAGCCTCGAAATCGGAGCCCTTAACCTTCTGGCCTTTAAGGAAGACGTCACCGATGGGCTCGTAGGTCGAGCCCGTAATCTCGAATTCGAAGAAGCTGCTGTCGCTGCCTTCGACCTTTTCGAACAAGAACATACGGCTGACGGACATTTGATTGGTGGTAAGAGTACCGGTCTTGTCGGAACAGATAACGGAGGTACAGCCGAGGGTCTCGACCGATGGCAGCGAACGTACGATCGCGTTCTTTTTGGCCATTCGCCTCGTACCGAGAGCGAGACAGGTCGTTATGACGGCCGGCAGACCCTCGGGTATAGCCGCGACCGCGAGGGCAACCGCGATCTTGAAGTAATAAATCGCACCCTTGATCCAGGAACCACCGTGGGCCGGATCGTTGAAATGGCCGATGTTTATCGCCCATACCGCCACGCATATAACCGATATGACTTTCGACAATTGCTCACCGAATTCGTCCAATTTTTGCTGGAGCGGTGTTTTGATCTCTTCGGTTTCGGACATTTCCGTACGAATTTTGCCGATAGCAGTGTTCAGGCCAGTGCCGATAACGATACCGCGGGCTTTGCCCGCCGCCACGTTCGTGCCCGAGAACAGAATGTTCTTCTTGTCTTGATTGACGGCACGCGGGTCCGGTATGGGGTCGGTGTGCTTGATAACCGAGACCGATTCACCGGTCAATATCGATTGATCGATTCTAATGGTCGTTGAGTAAATCTTGGTCAGACGAATATCGGCGGGAATCTTATCGCCGACCGAGACCTCGACGATGTCTCCGGGAACGATCTCCTTAGCCCGGATCCTCTGGACTCCGGACTTGTCGCTCCTCACGACTTTGCCCATCTCGGGCTCGTACTCCTTGAGCGCCTCAATCGCCGACTCGGCATTTCTCTCTTGCCAAACACCCACCACCGCGTTCGCTATCAGAATAAGCAGGATAACGAAGGGCTCGACGAATGCCGTGAACGCGTCATCGTGCTCCTCGAACAGAGCCAATACCTGCCGAAAAATAAAAGGAAACAATAACTGCGTTATCGTATTTCTTGACATCATCGTCAACTCGCCTCGTCCCGATGACGGCCTACTTACGAAAGATATGATTGCCGCTAACAGTAGAATCTTGACTAGAAGGTCGTCGAATTGCTCGAGAACCAGTTGCCAAATTGATTTACCTGAAAGATAAGCGAGGCGTCAAGAGAAACATTTACGAATAGGAGATATCGTCGCAGTCGCGCAAGATGAAGAGTGCGAGAGAGAGAAAGAGAGCGCGACGAATATTCATTGCACTTTCGCTATCGCGTCGCGCCGCTTTGTTTCTCGCAGTCGTTTTTTTTAATCTCTATTGCCAGCTTTCGCGCTTATCGTCGAAGCGAAAGACCCTCGTCCGTGGGAGCGCACGTGCAAAAGCGCGGGACTCTATTATTAATCCGGTTGATGCAACCGAGAGGAACGCCGGAGAAAACCGTTCTCCACGCGAGTTCCTCTTCCTCGCTGGCCTCTCTTTCGCTCACGCGTTCAACCGAAAATCTCTCCATCGGACGGCGTCGACTCGGTTATATATTTTTTTCTCTCGTTTTTCTCGCTTCTTCATCGCGTTTTACTCACCCTCCTCGGTTGGTAGTTCTGAAACAGAGGAAACGATCGTCATTGATGAAAAATGTTTCTATCGTGGTAAACGCGATATAAGGGGAGGAGAGAGGTAGGTCGGGGGACGATTCAGGGTCGCTCGCTTGACACCCATTTTTTTCTCCTCCCTTATGGTGCTTTTTCCATATTTTTTTTCTCTCTCTTCTCATTCGATTCGATCGAGACCTCGAGTCGCGTTGATGGATACACGTTGCGCGAATTTGTCACGCGAGAGCGAGCGGGGCACAAAGCTCGGACGCGACACTGTATCCTCCGCGACGATAAAAGTGCAGCGGGCTAAGTTTAGAGAGAATATACGATGGTGATGATAGAGAGGAGGGAGAGGGAGAGAGAGAGAGAGAGAGAGACAGATCGAAGGATGACCGCGAGGAGCATGTATATATAATCGTTGCCGTTGTTGTTGTTGCTGCTACCGCAGCGCGCGCGGTTCTACCTCTCAAAGCCAATAACGCGAGAATAAAAAGACACGACCGATAGTTTCGACCAATGTTGTCTTCGTCATTATCTACGGGAGGAGAGACGCGATAGCAAACGCGTTTGACAATCATTTCCATCTTCGATCGCGAAATCGAAAAGTTTCAGCCCGCGCTCTTTTTCACCTGTGAAATGTCGGAGGCGTTTTTGAACTTTGGAACGCAAGTCAAAGTACAAACCGCGAACGACCGATATATAGGTAGCACGATAGAGACCGAGTTTATTTACGCGCTTGCTCGTCCACGACGTACCTCTTTTCCCTATCGTCGCGTTACATCGCTATTACGCGTGAGCGCTTTACGCGCGCGTGATAACATTCTCGAGTGTGGTGATTTTTGTTCGAGCGCCGCAAAAATTGCGGCAGGGAAACAGGAGAGAGAGAGAGAGAAAATCGACGAGCGAAAAAAATGACACGAGAGAGATGGAGGGGCGCGGGTCGGTGCGAGCGAATCGGAGTACGAAAATATCCTAGAGTGGTCCACACGAGCTCTAATTCGGTCACGGTAGCGACGCGGGGCGAGAGTCCCGGTAAATACGACAGCCGTTGACCAAGGTGACCAACACCCGCTCGACTGTACATACACCCCGTCCCCTTCCCCCTCGCCACCCAGAGCTGCCGTTTTGGCGACGGTTTTGCGATGTTTTTCTTCCCTCCGTCGTGCGTCCCGTTTGACGTTGCGCACCTGACGCTCCGGGGACTCACCGTTGAGGCCGTACTTTTCCTGGTTCCTCTTCACTTGATCGGGAGATAATCCTTTGTCACTGTCCGCGTTGAAATAGTTCAACACCTCGTCCACGGTTTTGGCGTGGGCGTCTTCCATCCTGACTGATTTTCTTTAGTGGCGTCCCGTTTTTGAACAAGTTCTCTTCTCCGTCCTCGCTGATTATCGTAGAAGAGTTGCCTGCAAATAAAGTAAACATTTTTTCAAATGTGCCGAGAGAGAGCGATAGGTCATGAAAATTGAGTCGGAGTGGAAAAACGAATGTGTGGCGGCGGAAGGAAGTCAGAGGCAGGGAGAGGGGGAGGGGGAGAGAGTAAAAGTGAGTAAAGGTGGCCAAGGGGAGGGGAGTGAGGCTGATAGGTGGAGGAAGGAGCGGTGGTTGCCCGTTACGGACGGGGCAAAAGAGGAAAGGTGCGCGTGTACGTGGCTGTACGGCGGATCCTGTGTGCACTACGTGTCGTGGAATAACGCAAGGATCGCGACCAACTTAGGTTATGTCTCTTCCGCGTCTTCGCGAGTCTCGTTGGAGCATCACGTTGGGACGCGAAAGAGCGCGCGTCTGATCCGTCACTCGCGAATGACAAAAAAAAACACTTCATCGACTGACAAAATTCGTGGCTACACGGACGCGTCTGCTAAGGCGATAGGGCCAAAGAGAGCGAGTAAAAAAAAAGAGGGAGAGAGAACCACGCGATCCGGGCGTCACTCTAAAGAAACACGGCGGATAAAAGCACAGGGCTCGCGTCTCTTTCTTTTGTCACAACGTGTATCGAAGAGGGTGGCTTTGCGCGAAACCGTTATCTAGCGAAAGTAAACGAAGACCAGCGCGATTCGCGACTACCTACCCTTCTCGTTTCCTCTCTACCTCTACGAAACTCTCGCCAACCGGCTGACACCGAACCAACCGCCCAGCTAAGTTTCCCCCCACTAGATGCTGCGCGTGCGCGCGCACAACGCGTTTCTGCTTTCCCGTGTGTACAGAGCGGTACCGAGACTCTCGGGGTTGTCGCGCGCTGCAACGCGCCCTGAATGCTATCACCGAATGCTTACGGAACTAAACACCGTCGCTGCTACCATTTATCGACGATGCACTCGACTGTCAAATGCCCAAACGACACGCGTACAAAAATTGCAGCAACAACAAAGGAAGAACGAATCTTTGTTTCTTAACTTTTTCTTTCGAACTTTTCTCGGGCGCGTTTTACGTTCGCACAATTATCGACCGTTGCCCGCGCACGCGCGTTTATCGTAGATCTCCCGTGTGCGTTTCGTGTCAGCCTGTTATTCGAGCAAACGCGCAAAGTGCTATGACTCTCGGTTCGACCGCGCCGCACGACTTAGTCGACGAGTACCGCGTGCCCCGGGCTACGATGATAGGCGATAACGAGTAGTGATGAAAAGAAATAAACGATCAAAAGAACAAAAAGGAAGAAAATGTTGCGCGCGACTCGCACACTCCGCGGTCTCTCGTCGAGTCATGCGAAACGAGCATGTGGAGAGTCCGGATTGGCTGGAGTCGTGATTCGCGCACGGAGTAGTGACGCACACGCGAGCTGCTATTTCGAGCACCTGCTTCGCACCGAGTCATTTCCTTGGCGCGTATTTTAAGACCGTTCAAAGTATCCTTACGCTCGTCGCGATTCGCGTCCGTTATGTAACACCCGGGACGCCCGCGCGCTACTCTTCTTTTCTCTAATTTCATTGCGAATCAACGCAGAGTGCCAACATTCGTCACAAATGCGACCATCAATAAACAGCGAAACAAAACATCGTCGTGCGGCGTTGCGTACTCCGTCAACAGTGCGCGGAGCAGGGGGTAGAGAAAACATGCGCGCGGACATTCAAATAACGGCGAGACTAGAGTTATGCAACGACGGAACCAAGTGCCAAGATCGCGCTGGCTCGTCCCGAATGTAAAGATCGAAGGAGGGGGTCGGGATTACGAGAGGGAGCTACCTAAATATTTCAAATCCACATATACATCGTCTCCCGAACGATAAATGTTTGGATAAAAAAAAAGAGAAGCTCGTATATCTCCCAGACGAGCGAAAGTAACGCGGGGGAGAAAAAGAGCCGAGTGCAAAGGTGGCTCGTAAAAGGTCGTTGAGAAATTTTGCTACGCGATACTCGCGCGTAGCTTGCTCGCTCGGCAGTGCCCGATCCCGGGAGATCAAGAGACTCGCGGGCCCGCGCGAGCGGGCACTTTTAGCACACATCTCTCGCGACCGTTCTCTCGACGACCGCGCTGATGATTTTGGTGGTACGACGGCAGCGCGTCGTCGCGACTGTCCTTCCTGCTTTTATCCCGCTCGCTATTGTCGCACCACCTCCACCGTCACAGTTGCCGCCGCCGCCGCCGTCGCGACCACCACCACCACCATCACTAGCCACCTCCACTAACCAACGTCACTAGGCACCGCGCGCACCGTCACATTACTTCGATACACGTACAACGCTTTTCACAATAAACCGCCATTTCGCAGGCTCCCATCACTAGCGAACAAAGACGAAAAATTGAAATTCGCCATAAAAGAATATTCAAGTCGCGAGGTATGTCGTAAGAGCGTGATCGACGCGAACGCGCGTATGTGTGTAGGTGTATGTGTGCATGTACGCGTTCAGAGCGCGAAACATCGCGTGTTTTCGTCGCGCGATCGTTGACACTTACCGATCGATCGACAAATATATCCGGTGGCGAGTTTCGAATAATTCACTATTTTACACCCGGTGTCGATGACACGAAAAAAAAACACACACAAAAGTTACGAAGCGCTTCTACTCCCCTCGGTACATCCTCGCGCTGCCGTTATCGCCGTTGATGGCTCTCCTCGTGTCAATCGTGTTTCCTGTATATATATATATAAAATTATATATATATATATACATGCACGCGTATGTCACCGCGAGCTAACGGACAGCGCGACAATGCCCGCGGCGCGACTCGCGTCCGTTATTATATATCCGGTTGGAGGTACGCGGCGGGTGCTCGGTTCGCCGAAATAATGACACGCGAACGAACGATGCCGCGACGGCGCTACTGCGATTGTGAGTGAAACGGGGCACCGGACATGGTGTAAATTCGTTTAAATAGCCCCCGCGAGGCCGCTACCTGGTGGACGGACCAGGAACATGGGAGGACTCGGTCTTCGCCGTGGCGTCGCGGCCGCCGTTGTTGGCCCGAAGCCAGTCTAACCCGGCTGTCGCTCGCCACCTTTTCTCTCTCGCTTTTCCTCTCTATTTTTCCCACTTACTCTTTACCATCGGCGTCGGTGCCGCGCGCGCGCGTCAACCTTCGGGAAAGAAAAAGTTTTGCACGAGGCGATGCGCCGTCCGCCAACCCCGCGCGTTACCTCGTCTTCCTCCCCATTTTACGAACAGCCGGGCCAGCCGTTCGCTCACTTGTTGCGTCGCACACGCGAGCCCTGGCAAGAACCTCTTCTCCCCACCCTCCCCCGTTCCGCGCCGAGCGAACGGAGCTACGGGCGTTCCCGCCAGGCCTGTGTTATATTTATTTTTCATCGTAAAATTAGGAGAATCGAAGCAACGGACGATATCGGCTAGTCCGTGATATCACAGGTGTAGATCCGCGACATATATCCGTACGCGCGTGTACAGTTCACGAGTAGAAAGAGAGGGTGCTGAGGAGGGGAGGGGAGGGGTGTGGACGGTACACGCGACGATGACGGATGGATCGCGACAGTTGGATGTCCTATCGCGGGCTTCGTACGGGTCTCCTTGACGCGCGAGCCCTCGCTGCCCGTTACAAATAGAAAGGGCGATATCTGCAAGCCTCGTCGCGCCGCACGTCGATTTTCGCGAGACTTTGCGCAATAACAACCCGCCGCTCCGCGGCCTTGTCGCGAGCCGAAAATTTCAATCGCAATTCCAAATATAATGAGCCGATACGCGTCTCGTCGATGATTGATGGCACGTGCGAGCAGGAAACGGTCAACAAAAAAAAGAGGAAAGGGACATCAACCCCTTACCCCCTGCCGTAATTCCGGACAATTACGAGAGTTTCTAGACTGTCGTTGGGAAAAGGTAAAAAAAAGACCACGAGTCTCATCCGTCACGTCGAAGAGAGCGTGTACGGCGAAAATAGAGTCACAAGGATGCGGCAAGGTCCGAGTTGGCGGCGCGCCTCGCGAATCAACCTGGCAGAGAAAGAAAGACAGATAGCGGGGAGACGCGCGATCGTGGCCGATCGCCTCGACAGCTCCCTGTATCGTCGCGGGCCAATTTCTTTTTCTTCTTCTTTTCTATCAATCGTTTTATTCGTTTATTTTTTTCTTCATTCGGCCGTATCTTTCATCGGGCGAATGCAATTGTGATAATTGACACGGCGCGAGGGGATGCGCACGCGCGCGTTCGTCAACCCGCGCCCCCTGCGTTCGATTGCTCGCGGAAGAAAGAAAGAAAGAAAGGAAAGATGTTTCGTGCGTGCGCACGCGGTAGAACGAGGCTTCTTTGACAAGTGCGTTACGCAATATACCAAGGTTTTAATAAGCTTGAGCCAGAGTCGGTCGAGAGCGCAGACGGACGTGCCAACGATGTACTTATAGCTCGGACGCGATTATCCAAAGGGAACAAAAATAGAGGCATTGTGTAGCATTTTCTAGCGTGATGCGTCGCCCGCCGTATTTCGGGGGCCGTCGCGAATATACGTGAATCGGGAGACCCCGAGCGCTCGGACGGAAAACCCAAAAAAACAAAAAATGAAGTAAACAAAAAAAGCCGTTCGAAGGTCATCACGAAACGGCAAATATATTTTGTTGGAAGTGTACACGCGCGAGCGCAACTTCAAGTGCGCGCGACTGTCCGTTACGGCGGAGCCTACGCGCGCGCTCTAGGCCAGGGGCTAGGCTATGCTATTTTGGCTCCCGAATCTTGTAAAACCAAAATAGTTGCTGTAGGATCGGCCGCGAATGGTCCCGGACTCGAGACCTCTGACTTTCCCCCTCCCTGTCGCTCCTGCGCGTATCTCAAAACCTCGGAGCCCGTATATACTCGATATGGTAGTAGCGAGGTACATTTTCACGGAAAGAGTTGTCGAGAATAGGGAGAGGAGAACCCCGGCGAGGTATGCAACGAGGAGCGAGTCTATTTCGACAGGCGCGTCGACAGGTGCGATCGAAGGGGTTCGCGCATTGAAAAGCATCGCGATATCGCGAACCCACCAGGATACAAACGCTCTTTACCTCGCTCGTAACAATTTCGAAACGATTACATTCGTACCAAAACCCGGGGTATTTTCAAATCAGCAGCTACACGCGTCTTATAGCCGGGATGGGCTCTCTCTCGCTCGTTAGCCGGGGATCTAAGGCTAAAACGCTCTTTAGCTGCAGCGTTGTACTATTTCGGTCCTCGGTCCGAGAAACCGAGTGCTCGGCGGGGCGCGTTCACTCGCACTCTCTCTCTCTCTCTCTCTTTCTCTCTTCCGCCCCCGCCCGGTCTCACTTCGCAAAATTACGATACACGTAATGTTTCTTTTAGCGACGCTGGCGCTCATCATGTGAAACATTAAGATCTACGGTGGATGGTGTACAGCAGGGGTTGATGATGATGAAGATGAAGATGATCATGATAATCTGATGACAATGTTACGGTGATGAGGATGATGCTGCTAATACGATGTTCCGATGACGGTACTGATGATGATAATGCTGATAACGACGAGCGTTGTACGTAGTACGACAGGGCCCATCCGAGCTACCGCGTACCGCTCCCTTCCGCGGAAACACTCGCAATTCGCCCACACAAATTGCTCCCGCGTTATTTCGAGGATTTTGGCCTTGGAGTGCGGCCAGAGAAAACTTTTGAAATACCAAGAGGAGGAGCAGCAGCACCGGCGTCGTCGTCGTCGCGGTCCAACGGAAAACGGGTTCGGCAATATCTCCGGCGAATTCGCTCGGTATCGTTCACCGGAACCTTATCGCCGCATACGCAAAAGCCAAAAAATCAAATAGGAACCCCACAGCCTCCTGTACTCCGGAGTAGTCGACGAGACGATGACGAGAAAAACTCGATACTCCGTCGTAATATTTATACGACGTATTCATGTTCCATGTACATAGACGAATGAGGAGGGATGGCGACGCTGATGTACGAGAACGGTGTGAGTTATTTGCGCGTTAGGGTCTCGAGGCGCTCCCGCGATGAAGGATCCAGATGCCAGCGCCGGAGAGTAACAGGCTCCCGACCCTGAAAAACAAGCGGCCCGTGAGAAAATCATGATATACGGACTATAAATATATATGGCTTGGGCTACGTGTGTATCGGAGTTACCATGCGACGGCCTTGATCGTTCTGGACGAGTGCCTCAGTGGATTATACGGGACGATTCGAAACTCCTCGCTTCCCGCATAATACTCGAGTATGTCACGGGCTCTGTCGACGCGATGGAAAAAAAAAAATAAAAAAGACATGAGCGAAATTGGCTACCGGGTTTCACAAATCATTTTTGTACCACTCGTGCCTATTCTTTTCTTTCTCTCCGCTCTACCGGGCTCAATGTTTACACGACCTAATCTCGCTGCTAATTTCAACTGCAAGAGACGACCTGCACACCGCCCGGACCTTACAGTTACGTTCCAACGAGACCTACGGAAAAATCTTTCATTCTGATTGCGACCGGCTTGCGCAACGCTCCAACCCTTAGAGACGGACCAGCTTGCATGCTTCGTAAAACATGTTTCCGGACTTTTTGAAACGGTGACAGGCAGAAGAGCTGACTATTATTAGATCTCCTCTTTTTCCTTGCATTTCTGTTTCGTGGCTTGAATAATTTATGATCATTTTTACTTTCAGTTTGGTTTATCTAATTTTGGCCCCGGAACGAGATTTTAAGAATTTCTTGCTCTCTCGCTTTATATTATTATTGTTATTTGTAACGCTGTAATGATAAACTTCGGTGCAAAATCTATGGGTCCGAATTTGGGCTTCGTCGATACGAGGGCGCGATAGACTTTTTATGAGATTATGTAATTTCATACTAGCTAGCTATGCTGCCACCAGTTTTTGCTTCTTGGGAATCTTCAGCACAATTCCGTGAATACTTTTCGTATCAATGATACTTATATTTCTTTATTTTTAACTTGACATTGTTCTTTGTTTTATATATATCATACTCACTACAGTTTGCATTATTCTAACGACGTTGATGCCTGCATTTTTCATACGTCACAATTCTTTTTCATTTTCTCGTTTTGTCATTTTTGTTATAATCGAATATAGCTTTTTGTCGATTTACGTTTCAGATCACTAACGAGAGTCCTCACCGTTGAAGGGTTTTTCGTTTGATCGAGTTTCTTTAATAAGACTAAATATCAGTGCATTTACAAATAGTGAATGTACGAAAATTTTATTAAAGGGACTTTCATAACGAATCCTTACTAAAAATAGATACAAATATGGTTATATATAATATATTATTTTTAAAGAATAATAAATATCAAGATAGAAGCTTATTAAAGAAACTTGGCAAGATTCTTGTGTGTAAAACTCTGACCCCCAATACTCTAATCGCGAAAAAGTATTGAAAATCGAGCTGTGCTTTACACGGCTTGATGTTCGATATATTTTTGCGGTTCCGAGCTAATGCTGCTCAGTTAAGTTTTTTTTTCCGTACCTATACGCCTTATTATATCATCTCTACTACCGGCAAATCTCTTTATCACTTTATTTTGTATTGCCTCTAGGATTTTTCGTTTGCGTATCTTTTTTTGTACTATTTTCGTAGTTGCAGAGCTTTCACTTTGCGTTTCCATTGCATTATATGTTGCATAAGCAAAATCCATTTCGCCCAACAATGTTGCCAGGACATTGAACACTCGTAAATCGTTAATCCTCCAGGGCTTGTCACCATCGCGACAGTGTACGCGTTTGTGACAGTCTTTCACTGGAGGCTAAAGGAAAACGGAATGAATCGACCGAAGCGGTCGCCGATATGTTTTTCAAAGTGCGAAAAGTTGAAGCCGTTGACTCGCGCAACGACGGTAATGTGCGTCGTTACAGCGGATGCTTTCTCCACGTGGTTCAATAACCTCGCGGTAATGGTTTTATTTTTAGCGATAGAGATCCCCAGCACCCTGTTTCTCCCTTCCTCTCTGACTGTCCAGCCTTCGATTCCCGGCGGTCTCCGGTCGTAAGAGTTAGGTGGAAAATCAGACTATACGCGGATATATACTCACATCCCGTGATTTGGTACGGCGACCAAAACTTCATTTTCCGTTCGTCTCTTGACGTCGACGGCTCCAAAACGTGAGAAGGCTCGGGCGATCTAAAAATGTTCGTCGCGAGCGGTTAACGAATATGCGTTAATATACATGACGAGCAGGTCGTTTTGGCGGGGGATGAAAAGACGGGGGTGATGACTCACGCGAAGAGTAGTAGAATCACAGGACGATGTTCGCACCAAGAGCCAGCGGGGTCTCGTCGAAGTCGGATCCGGACCATCGAGACGCTTATCGAACGTTCAAAACTCATCAGGATTCTATTACTTGGCTTGGCCCGTCGAATAAATCGCAACGTTGAATTTCGCGCCGATACCGATTATCGTATCGTACTTACCAGATGCGACAGATCCGCTCGAACCAAGTTTATGCGATTTCCGAGTTGCAAAATGGCGGACATTATCTCGATGTTGGTTAATTCTCTCAGCTCGGCATCCCTGCTGCAACATATCGGTTGGAGCCGATTTTTATTTATTTTTCTTCCGGTCGGCTCAAGGGTATCATCGATAGCGAGATTGCACCGACTTGCTTATCTTTCCTACGGCGTAAGCGTGAGCCATTCTTACGAAGCAATAGCCCGTGCAGTAAGAGTCCCACGCAGCGTCGTGAAATTTTACATCTTCGGACGTTGTTCCTGGAGAGAGGAAACATTTTAATCCGTTGAACGTTTAACGCGACGAGAGTTGAAGCTACGTTGGCCCATTGCGCTGAAAACGATCAAAATTTTTAACGATTTTTCGCTCGAAATATCTTGTAGACATCTTTTCCATGCAAGTTTTGCAATCTGCGAAAAAGATTCTTTCTCGCCCATGGAATCTTTTTTATCGAATTTATCATTTGAATAATTTTTGTGATCAGCCGATTTTTTGGTGATTGAAAGTTTGTAACCCGTTAAAAGTGATACAACGATTAATATGATGACTTCAGGCCAAAAACCCAAAAAACAACGGTAAAATAGTTGCAAAATGTTTGTCCAAACGAGTAATTCCAACAATTAACGATCGTGGCAATCTTCCTGACCCAATTTCGCGATACAATAAGAATTTGAGCTATACTTGATAACGGCTGGTTATCGTAGAGCTATACTTGATAACAGCTGGTGATCCAGCGATAAGATTCGTGTAAAAAGATTCCGATCATGGTTTCGGGGCAAGGTTTTGATTAGTCATTCAGTTTCGTCCATCACCCCCCTTTCGATCGGTTCAAGGATTCCCCGATAAGCTGTGCGTACGATTTACCCGATAATTCAATGCGTGGTGAATTCAAAGCCGCGTAACGACCCGGTCCTTTCTTGTAATAATCATACAAGTCGTTGAGAACGTTCGATTTCCATGCTGTTGAAAGTTCAAGCGAATTCGATCATTAAGCGTCATTTTTTAAATTCTCATGATTACGAAACGTCGTTTCGTACTATGTATACTTGCCTGCGTTAGATATCTTCTTCATTTCAAAACTGATAAATTTCGTATCATAAACGAAAGGGAAGAGGCGATTAATGTTCCTTTTGAAAGTCTCGTACTTGTCTATAACGAGAAAAAAAGAAAACCATCTAGCATCGGCTAGTTTGTAATTCTGAGACACGGAAGAGCGGATTTACCGGGCAGAGGGGCGAAGAATTGTTTGTGCAGAAACATCAAATCCAAGAAGAGATTGTGTCCCACGATGGGCTTTTTCAAATTCACCAGACCTTTGAATACGTTGGAAAATCCTGTATAATAATTCAACAGTTCGGTGTCCAATAAATCCCTGATGTTTCTTTCCTCCAAAGCGTGTCTCACATCCGCATTCACATCAATAACCAAGAACTGAAAAAACCCGTATTAAGAGAGTTCTCACGAAGGGACGAAGCAAAATCTTACCTCGTTCCATCCTGACGGCTCTGTCCAGATGTTCTTGAAGCTGTGACGTAGCTCCTTCTGGATAAGGCAATAAGCCAGACGATCGGACGCTCGTATCCGCAGTGCCTCCTTCCTTGACCATTTTTGCACTGTGTCGCAGCAACGCTCCACCTCTTCCCTCACTGCCTTGGAGGCAAATGCATCTTGCTCGAAGGATCCGTTCTTGATACTGGCCGACAGAAGAGCCTCCTCTTTCTCGTCCAGCCATGATATTCCATCATAGGCGAACTGATGATGCAGTTTTACAAAGATTTCCAGAGCTGCCGAAACTGAGGCAAACGATCTCAAAAAGTCTGTGACTGAGGGGAAAAGAGCTTGTACCTTGTTAAAGTCGAAACTGCAGGCAGCGAGAAATTCCAGGGCAGCTGCTTGTACAGAGAAGCTTCGGTTCCTCGTTGGCAGAGCTCTCGGCATCAGATGGAAGCTAAACGATTCGGCGGTGTACTTATTTTCGTGCTTGACGCGAGTGAATGCAGTCAGGCCGAATTGAACGGCGATAAAGGGCTCGATGTTCCTTCGAAATTTGGCGTAACGTTCTGCCGGTGAATCGAACAAACTGTAAACAAATGGGCGTAAACGAAGTTCGAATCGTCCATATTCATATGGGAATTCATCTTTTTCGTACAATTCAAAGGGATTGGTCGAGGAAAGGCTGCACTGCGCGCGATCATCGAACGTTCTAACCTCTCGTTCGCCAAAACCTCGTAGTTTTCGACAGCTTGCAAGCCGCTAAATTCCGCGTCAATTGCCACGAACGTGGCCTTGTTGAGGGCCTCCTTCACTCTCGGAAAATAGTCCTTGAAATTTTTGTCTGTTATCCGGTACATTATGATGGGTAGGGGGAACGAATGTAAGACGATGTAAACAACAGCAATTTCACCATTCGCGCGGGTTTCACTCACGCATGCGCATTGTGTAATACGTATATAAAACGCATGCTCCGTGGATCGGAGCCCGGGCATGCGTTTTGTATACGTGAATAAACATTTTGCAGATAGACTTGCTGGAGCTTCAAACTTTGTGGAAAAGCGGTAAAAAAAGCATTCGCGAAGATAGTCAAGTACAAACCGACGAAAACTCCAGCACCGAACGCCTGAGGAATATCATAACGCGTAAGTCATTGAAATGACATTAACCGCTCTGCGCGCATTAAGTTCGTAATACGACCAGCGCTACGAGTGGGAGATGATGGCACGAGAAACTGCATTTTCTCATTCAAAAAGTCTCAAGTTATACCGTCCCCTCTGGGATGTACACGCGATTGATCGCAATGCGTCTCAGTTGAACAAATTATTCTTTTAAAATTTTGCGATCGATTTTGAATACGGAGCTTGGATTCCTTCGCCTCACATCTAGAACAAATATTTCGTATACCAAACCATAAATGCATTGTACACTTGAACGTACATGTATTTAAACGTCAATGTAATTAAACATAAATGCAAGTACATATATAACATAACCTGAAAAATTTATTTAAACGTAACAAATTTGTTGCTCAACAAGATCGACTGTGAATACGCGAACGATGTTTTCTCGGCTCGATTATCACGCTGTTTTCAGTCTGTTCGTATTCACGCTTAACATGTTCTGAATTCGCAGGGTTAGTAATCTCGGTTCGCGGTGCGGCCATTTTGGTCCCCGAAGTATATGAGATTTATTAATTGCACCTGAACAATCAACGACTTTTCCTGAACTATTAAGCACGACGAAGTTTTGAAACGTTCAGTAAAAGTCCAACTTAGCGTACAAACTGTACACATAGCAAAGAAATTTCAATATTTTACTGGACGTCTAGACGCTGGCGCGTCTATTGATGCGGCAACGATCCAATAATTTCTAGCTCAAACGCCACGTGCGTACATCGCATTATTATTTACACATCGAATTATGCACATCGCCAATGTATTTTACGACATTAATACGACCTCATTCGTTTATTCCTATCATCCGTCTATATAAAAATATATATGTCTATATTTATATATATGTGTATTCGACTTATCTCCTCAAGTGCACGGACATTCGCATCGTCGCAAAAGGACGCGTAGCGTTAATCGGAGCAAAAGCCTGCCAAATAAATGACGACGAATGGTGCATCGATTGTGCCATAAGTAATGATAGTTCGAGGTGGCTTGCTAACGAAAAGGCAATCGAATATTTTGATCGATTATGATGGTAACGAAGATCTCGATTGCAACCGTCCCCGGCGATACGTGAACCGCGTACCATGCACACACTGTACAATGATAAAAGTCTTCGATCTATGATTGAAATAGGTCAAAGGAAAACAACGTAATGGAAGAGCTCGGCCGAAAGATCGTGTGCATTTGCGCTCGTCGGGGATGCACCAGATCCTGTTATCTCATAGGGAAAATGAGATGGATCGCTGGACGTGCAGATATTCGGAAAAAATTTGGCGAGTTAGGGTTGTGCAACTCGATTAGAAAATTTTAACAAGGTATTGATCGACGGACGAAGTTGCGATTTCAGCTCCATACGTCGGTCGAATAACGCTTCTGCGAGTCCATCTTCTTTATGTAGGCGACGGCTTCCAACTCTGACATTTTGCCTTTTTCCATAACGACCTTGAGAAGTATATTGTGAACGTCGCGAGCCATGTTGCGCGCATCTCTGTCAATGATAGTAGCAAACGAGAAAATTGGGTGATTAGGGTTAAAGGGTACACTGAAAGACGCGCAGCTACGCGATAGAGCGAGAGAGAGGAATTTTACCCGCAGATATAAACGTGTCCGTTCTTAGGTCCGATCACGTCCCATATTTCGTCCTTGTTTTGTTCCAGCAAGTGCGTGACGTACAACTTTTCGGGCTGTTCTCTGCTGAAGGCAACGTGCAACTTGAGAGTACCGTTTTTGTCAAATTCTTCGAGTTCCTCCCTGTAGAGATAATCCTCGTGGCTCTTGCGGCATCCGAAGTAGAGAATGGTGTCGCCGACTTCTTTGCCCTCCTTGCGGGCGAGATCGCGTTCTTGGATAAAGCCACGGAAGGGAGCTAGGCCGGTTCCCGGACCGACCATAATGATGGGCGTCGAAGGTCGGGAGGGCAAGCGGAACTGAGATTTACGAACGAATATGGGAACGTAACTTGGTGGATTGGTCGGATGTTTCTGCTTGAGCCAACTGGTGGTCACGCCCTTGTTTACTCGACCGGTCGGGGTTTCGTACTCGACGACTACCGCGGTCACGTGCACCGAGGTCGGATGGAGCTGCGGACAAACATAAACCGTTGTATTTTCGTGACTTCGAAAATGGGAGCGCGATTTTTACGGACCTTGGAGGAAGAAGATATGGAGTAGTAACGGCATTGCAGACGCGGCAAAAGCTCGCAGAGATGATCGAGAGCCGGTTTCAAACTCGGTATATCCTCGAGAACGTGAACGATGTTTCTGTTCTCGTGGACGATCCAGCGTTGATAAAGAGCCTTACCCTCGGGGCTCGTCGACGCCATCAATTTCAGTTTCTCCTTGTCCTCACGATCGCTCGCGTATTCTACTAATTCTTTGAGAACGTGCGTTCTCGGATTTCCGGTTATGTCGATGTAGTGGGTAAGCGCCGTTCGGTACGAGCAAGGACACGGAAACGGATGTTTCTTCGTCGATTCCTCTGCAATTGAAGCGAAATGGAGTGAGAGTCAGAGTCGAAACACGGGCGAGTGCCACGCTACCAGCTTGTACGAACCATCCGTGTTGGTCAATGTTATTATCGTATCCAAATCGACACCACAAATCTTGCCAATTTTGGTAACCAATTCCGTATCGTTCACCGGATAAATGGCTAAGTGATCACCCGCCTCGTAACGCATCTTCGATTCCGAGATGTCGAATTCTATGTGCATGCAGGAACGCGACGAAGTTGGACCGTGGAGCTCGCGATTCACGAGTACCGGCGAGAGATACGGATTTTTCGCATCGTAAGGCCTTTTCAAGGAAGATGAAGATAACGTTGAGTCAACGAGCGCATTTAAGGATCAATGAGAAAGTATCACGGACTCTCGTTACTCACGGTCTTTGATTCTTGAGCGAGTGCAATCGCGCTATTTCGCCCGTGTAGACGCGATCTTCCGGGAAGTCGAGATGTTCGGTGAGCTTGTACTGGCGAATGCTCACATCCTCGCCAGCACCCTCGATCCCGAAGAATTCGCAGACAGCTGGCCAGAATTTGTCCTTCCATGTTATGAAGTCGTCCTCAATACTGCACCGTTACAATGCCCAAAAAAAAAAGGCAAAAAGGTGATTAGCCGATACGCAAGGGCTCGTTGGAATACAAGAACGGAGCATTTACTCACTTGGCGTCGTCATCTCCCAAGCCGAGCTCGAAAACTCGAGTCGCTCCGAGCTGCTCCAGTCTGTGATCCACGTATATTGCCACTTCATTGTAATGCTCGTAAGTCTTGTTACCCAGTCCGAACACCTGTAACCAGATAAGTGAAAACATAAACAAAGCTCAGCCGGTACATTCAACTATCTAACACATTAGAATAATTTTAGCCCTAGCCGATATGTACCGCAATACCATTCGGAAAACCAGATGCGCCCGAGCTCGCACGGTCGAATTGTCGCAGCAGGGGAACCGCCAAACCGAGAGCCAGCTTTTTCACTCGGTTCAATGAAATATTCATTCTAACAGGATTTCGTTAGCGAAGTCTAATATTCGAATTCAGAAAAAAAATGGGAAATAGTGCGTAAAACTTATTTGGTGTTTCGTAACGTGTGAAATAGCATAATATAGTTTTAACGCGCATCTATCGATCCAAACTATTACAGACGTGAAAATTAAATGTAAAATGGCTATAACTCAAAAATTCGTTGGTATTCACGATTTGCTACAAATTAGCACAAGGGTCATTCTAGTGCGAATTTCATGAATGTTTCTCAGATGCCCGTTTCACTCAGCGTGAAATATAAAACAGCAAACACGAATTTAGCGTAACTATGTTGATACAGAATGGTGAATCCACAGACTATTAGCTGCTGATAAGTACAGAATTTTTATCAAATCGATAATCGCTATTTAGACTACGATTTTGACCCTGAAACATTCCGGTACACGTTACGCGTTTTGAATCTAGATTCATCTAACGAAATATGGAAGTGAATGATTCCAGCGTTTCATTAACAAGGAATTTTTCTACAGTTCTTGAGCATATTCGGTGTTGATAACTGGTAACCTTGAATTATCAAATACGCACATGTGCGTGGTTTATCAGTGAAAAAAATCAACAGCGATCGTAATGAAGCCCGACGCTGCTACAACCTGACATTTAAAAGGCCAACATAACCTTACAAATTTACGAAGTTTTCTCGTGGACGGTACATTTGCCTTATCCTAAATTTTAATCAGCTCTGGGCAAATACGCGCTCGAAATTTCGAAATGTAGCGCACGTACAGTGATAGTGTCTATTTTTCCTCAAGGGCAACATAACCCCTCCAATATTCGAACGGGAGTTTCTCATAGTCATTTATTTCAGAAGAAGCACCAAGTTCTGTAAAACTCACTGAAACAGAGCTCGATAGTATTTTTTTTTCCTGAAACGCTATACATTCCTGAAAAAACTGCGTTCGAAAAATTCAACTTTTCGCACTATATTACGTGATACAGTGACGCTTTGGAAAACCGAAAGGAAAAAAAAAGTTTCGCCATGTGCACGAGCGGCGAACGAGGGCAGCACCAACCAATCGAGACAACCTAACCTGTACCGTTACGTAAGAATCGCAGATATAAAAAAGAAAGAAACGGGGAAGAATTTACCGCCTGGATCGCAATATCGCGTAACTCACGCACGTGGTCTACCGTCGTGCACACGGCGGAGCTCAATTCTCTCGCTGATAAACGAGGTGAATTGAACGTTGAACGCGCGAGTAGACAATTTCTCAGTGAGGTTATCGCTGGAATGACGAGAGGATATCGATGAGGGCGAGCGAGAGGACGGGCGAAAGTGTAAATCGCGGAGCTCGCTGGGGCGCATGCGCACCGCTATAACTCGTTTCGCGGCTGCTGACCCGCGCTGGCGGAAGGGGCGGTCGTGACGGCGCATGCGCGGACTCTTGTCCCCGTCGCGCACACACGCGCGAGCGCAAAATCATTTCCGCAAAACGTATCCAGCACTTACCGCGTAATTCAATCCTGTGAGATTGGCTTCTCCGTTCTTGAGCCAATCGACAAATTCCATCGCATTGTCGGTTGGATCACCCTCTCCGTACGTCGCTAAACAGAACACCGCCATGCTCTTCGTAATGTCCTTCAAGTTGACCAGTTCCTCCTGCAATGCAAGCTCGAGTTTGAAAATATTCCACGGAGGGCAAATGAAGCAAAGAAAAAAATCAAAGTAACGAAAAAATTAAAAATATAAAAGAAATAATTTTAAATAAAATAATGATAATGTAAGAATAAAGAAATTGTACTCGGAAATAATGAAAACAAAAAAAATTAAATAATACTCAATACTGAATGCAAAAGTGTACCATATCGCATTCTTCGGGATCAGCAACCATACCCTTCATCCGATACCTCAATCCCTCTTTGGCCAGACGCCCCGCGAATTCCTCTCCAGTTCCCGTCTGGCTACCGTAAAATACGACCAGACTCCGACCGGAACTTTTTAACTTTTTTACGAAAGAATTTTCCGAGGGTGTCACCGCGGTATACGAGGTTGGCCTGTTCCGAGCAAATGCAGTCGAGTCACGCACATGTGCGGATGAGTCGTCGAAATATAACGGATGTACCTCTTTTTTCGCATTGATATTCGAAATTATAGGCTTGTCTTGTTTACGAGCATGATTTAACAATTCACTCGAAATTCCGAAAGTTCCAAACCCGTTGTTTTCATAAGGAGTATGTACGACTTCCGAATTTACCGATCAATCGATTTATACTTTATCAGTTTTTGAACATGCTCGCTCTCATACGAAAATTAATATTTCAATGTATCAATTTTTCCTTGTTACGATTGTAATTATGTTAAAATCGTTTAAGGCTTTATAAGAGTATGAAATTAAACAAAGGCCACATTTTCATATTTTTGGGCTTCAATTTTGATTTTTTTAAATCTAAATTTCGTAAAAATTCAAAATTTGGAAATATATATTTTTTTTTATCGAATTAATTTTTATGATAAAGTAAAGAGTCGAAGTACATTCTTGCAAGACTAAACATTCATTCGGCCGGTTTCAACTTGAAACGATTCATAGTTGGTTGCATATTCTTTATTCACATTTATTATACACGAAATATCTCACAAATACAGAACATATCTCCTATGCATTTGAATGAATATTTTACTACTGTTCTTCCAATTAATATTTTTTACCCGAAACTATGTTTCCTCCGAATAATTGTCATTTTATAAATAACGATTTATCAAACGTGGAAAATTAATTTCAACGTTATTTCAAAATGTTATTCGATGTACAGTCCAAAATGGACGTGCTCACGTTTTTGTTCTTTACACTATCGTTTATTCCATGATTAGGATCCGAAGTTCTCCGAAGCGTGCCAAAACGAAGTAAAACGAAATTCAAATAAAAGAAATTCAAATGAATCGATATAAAATAAAAAAAACGACATTAAATTAATTCAATGAAAATAAAGTAAACGAAATATCAAATACGTTCCGTAAATGAAGACAAAAAAAAATTAAATAGCGCGACAAATCTCAATGTCTATACTCACTGTATCGAGTACGATTTCGTGGACGGTGTAAAATCATCGTTTTTGTTACGGCGCATGAGCCACCATACAGCGGCGAGCAAGAGGGCGCTCAAAAGTACTATGTCCAAAGTGCTGAAAAGAGGCTCCTCGATTTGATTTTCGTCGACCTCAACGATCGGTGGCGACGAGCTGGCCATTCTCACCGCTTGAGACGCGTCAGCGCTCTAAAAATTTACGCAAGGATTTCCATCCAATTATCGTATTTCAATAGATAAGATACGACACGATGACGTATACGTCATCCGTCTAGACGGTGTACACTTCGAACGCGACTATGATCGAAACGTCCATTCGTATGAACCCAGTGTGTTTGGAGGGACGTGTTATGTATGCGCGTCGAAATTCGATCGCGACTGCTGTAATAATCTCGTCATCGTCGCGAGGTCGAGTATGACGCAAGGATGGGTGGTCGGCGCGTTTCCGGGATGCACGCGACAACTGAAATTGCCACGGTATCGTTCTGATACGCGAGACCATCGATGCATGTCGGGAAGATGTCGTAGCGTCTCTTGCGAGTCAATTGCAGGCTATGAATGCGCGTTACGTGCACGCGCATGTGTTCCTGCGCAGACTCGTGTGCGTCGCTTAGCGACTGACATGCGCTCATCTAGCCCGCTCGCGTCTCTCCGAAAATATCAAGAAAAATTTAAGCGACGCGAGAATCTACGGAAGCTCTGCTGACTTGCAATTTGTCGATTGACCGATCGAACGCACAGCGCTATGCGATCACCCGGCCGAAAGGCCCAACGATTCTTTTTTTCTTATTGCGCATGCGCTCTACGACGGCCTGTATAGAGATCGCACTCACCGGTATGTCCATCCCACTGTATCCGTAAACGTGCGATGAAACGTTATCTGCGAGAAGTGTCGTTCGTAAGCGCGACCGATATTTGTAATACGGATGAGTATACGTGCGCGTGCGCGAATAGTAGAGCTCGAACGTAACACGAAGTAAGGACCAAGAGGCCGCGACACCGACTGTTATTGTAGATCGACTGCTCAGTTACAGGAAGCTCCGTTCTCGTCGCACCTCCCTCTTGCCGCGCACCCCCCCCCCCTCCCGCCGCGCTGCCTCACCGAACACACCGCCGAACACCACCGGTTCTTCCTCTGATGTTCAAGGCACGCGCACGCTAACTTGGAGGAAGAAGAAAAAACACGTATTCGAGTCGCCCGCCCGCTGCTGGAAAACTGGCGAGTCATGTGAAATGCGCTCGTTTTACCATCCTCCTCTGCTTTCATTGACGACGGCTCTTATATATTGACGTCTTCGTCACTCCTGAACATGAGCGCACGCGCGTGTATACTGATGACGCGCGATCGTGATTTGTAAAATGAACCAGTAGAATAATTATACGCTCAACGCGTTGACGAATTAATTGTTGGTATTGTTCCTCATATTCCGGTTTCGTTCACGTACGTGACGTAAAGGCGGGACTCCCGAAAAAAAAAATCGGTCCGCGTTTATCTCACGAGTGTCTTATCGTTATGCGAGAATTGCGATAAGTCACGGATTGTTTATACTGTAAGACACGTAGTGAGGTTTTTCATTTATCTCTGGGGACTTTTTCCTGAGATATGAGAAAAGTTGTATCAGGCAGATACGAGCGCGTGTACAAAGCACTTTCGTGTAAGTGTTTTTTCGTACGTGCAAAGAAATTGCAATCACCGCGAAATGCGCTTTTGCCGGAGCTGACGGGATTGTGAGTGCGTAAGCAGAAAAATCTTGCATGCGCGCATACTTCTCGCGGCTCGTGCTCTCGATAACAAGTGGAATAATACGGGTTAGAGAAAGTAAAGTAGATAGAAATTGAAGGTAAAAATGTTCCTCCTCTGCGCATGCGTCGGAGTGGAAGATCAGTGGTGTACAGAACGGCGGGGCATTTTTGCACGTACGAATTTATAATGACAGGAGTGCGGCGGGTGCGGATACACGCGAGTATGGTGGTCCGCCGTGACGCGCTCTGCGAGAGCGTCGAACGCACTCTGTCGAGCCAACACACGATCGTACGGTTCAAGACCTTGATCCGGCGCAAATTAATAATGCATTTATTACGACTCGATGACTAGCGACATGCACACTCGGGCCATAACCAGAAACGAATAATAGGTAGACCTTGCGCGGTGCTTAATGGGTGCCGTGATAACGACCCACGATTATTGACAATGTCGACACGAATGGATTTATTTCTCCGAGTCTCACCTCTGACACGAACGTGAAATCGCGAAGATGGTGCAACCCTGTACTGGCTGCGGTGCGTCCAGAGACACGTCACTTGTATCTCGGGAACAGCGCACGTGACTTGAGCACTCACTGTTCGCGATCACGACTGAATCTATCGAAGCAGTCACGCTGCTTTTCTTCTATACTCGGACTGTTATTAATTCTGCGGAAATCGCGAATTCCACGCGCCAAACTTTTGCACCCATCGACTTACAGAACCCGATTGTTTTCAAAATAATACTTTGCCGTGTGATTATCGACGGTAGGCATTCTCCCCCCTCCTGCCGCCATCGCCTCGCCGCCGATACCGCAGACGACCCGCGATGCCAGTCGAGTATTGTAACAGCAGCGACGGTGTGGCGAATGCTCGTACTATGTTCTTCGCTACTCGCAACTCTGGAGATACGTGATTTCAAACTCGATAGTAGAAGTACAGTGGATTTTCCCTAATTCAACGCCGAGAATAAATTTCCGTGGTTTTACTGAAAATTCCTAACGCGAAGAGCGGAAAGATCCTCTGTACAGGCGGGTGCCACGTTTCTGTCTTCTTGCTGTGCGAAATCTCCGGAATTGTTAATATTTCTCTCCGCTACTTTTCGCGCCAGTAGGGCTGGTTTACACGATAAAAGTTTCTCAAACGATCGTTTCGAGAACTCTCCATACGATTATTACCTCTAACAATAGACGTGATGAGAAAAATTCTCATGAATCGAGCCATCATACAATACGAGTGTTAAAATGAAGAATCGGCTATTACGTCTGTATGCAAATTTCGACTCATGTAAACATTACTAAAGCGAGTACCGCACGGGTTGATACGAGACTCGAGCTTATCGATACGAACCGTTTGAATAGAATGCGAAAATCTTTTGGAGTGCAAACGGTTTCCTGTGTACACGTTATTAGTCAAGAAAAGATTAGGAGTCGAGTTTTTTCAAGGGTACTTAAAAATTCTTTGTTTTGGAAACTTAATTTTTCTACCTACTTTGAAGGACTTTTTTGATAGTTTTTGTTCCTACAATTAACGAAAGTGCTGCCAATCGAAGTATATTTATTGACGGGGAAAAAATCGACACAAATTTTCGAAATCATTTTTTTCGTAGACCAGTAAGTTTTTTAATAATATCTAAGCATCAGACTCTGCAGAATTGATAGAGACGTATGGACTGGAGTATCTCTAATTGGTGTGTAACGAAGTTTCGGATTCTCTCTTCTCGCTAGTATGGAATATTGCCGCTCGTGGCGGTAGCACGCAAGGCGGTTGTCGCGTCGTAGATGGAACGCATGTTCTCGTACATGTCCGACTCCCAGTGGCGCATGCGCGCTCTTTACACCGAGTCGAAACCGTACCCGACAACCCGCTGTGTTTTTCTGCACGGACGACACGAAAAAATGGCGTCTCTAAAGGGTGCAAGATTTTTGAGTAAAAACACCGGTTTTTTCAGGAATTCAGCAGCAAGTCGTTTCATGTCGCGAAGACCCGTGGCCGTTTTGGCTCCGTGCTCCGATAGACTCGTTCATTCGATGACGCGCGACTCGTGGAGTCTTTCACGCAACAAGGTAAATCAGCCGGCGACGAAATAGCGATATCTCGCGATCGAAGATGCGATTCCGTTCCCTTGAAGTAGTATCCTACAATTGAAATTCATTTCCGTCCTCCTTTGCATCGCGCGCGAGCGAGTTCCTCAATAAAGACAATTACGTAATAAGATATCGATTAGTAATTTCTTCCGGAGAATGCTAGTCTTTAGCGTAGTCCAAATTGAATAAGCGATCGTGTAATGAAAATGTGATTCGTGTATTCGTTACGGAAGAGCGAGGTAGCGACCATCCTCATCTGTGCGGAACCACGGCGAGCCGTCAGCACGAATCCCGAAAATCCTAAAAACTTGGCTGACATAGAGAAGAGAGTTTTGCGAGTCGTCGCGGCATATGACAAAGTCACAGCTGACAAGGTTGTTACCGAACACAAGCGAGTCTAACGAGCTTCTGGTTTGCGTGTCTACAGGCTAATCCCACGTGGCCACGAGTCGAGGAGGCACGCAGAGAGTATAGCGGCAAGCCGCCGCTAACGCTAAAATCCATAAGCGAGCGGGTGCTCTTGGTCCTGAAACTTTATGACAAAGTCGACCAGACCAAGGTAGGCTCCTCGATTCGCGGCTCTCAATGGATCGCCTTTTATTTTCTCCAAAACGGAGCATTATCCTACGTGTTTTCTTTTCGCAGCTTAATCTCGAGTCGCACTTTCTCAATGATCTCGGCTTGGATTCGCTCGATCATGTGGAAGTTATAATGGCTATAGAGGACGAATTCGGCTTCGAGATACCCGACGTGGATGCCGACAGGCTGATGAGGCCTCGCGATATTGTGCGCTATGTAGCAGACAGGGAAGACATTTACGAGTAACGGATTCGCACGTGAACACTCCGCATAGTAGATATCTCGCGACGCGCACCCAGTCCAAGTGACTGAACTCTGAAAATATTCATCTCGTCGCACTATTACACGATGTAACTCGCCTCTGTTCTCGCGTATGTAAATAGATCAAACTGTCATTATACAAATAAAGTTATATACGTCTACACATTCATTTCACCTGGTCCGAATTAATTGACGATTATTAGTTTCGTGTTTGTTAAGGATCAATGACCTTGGGATTTTTGAGATAATACACAGTCTCGTTGAATTTTAGTTTCTTAATTAATACGCGTTGATAAATAGAGTTATTATTAAGCATAGGATTGCCTTTGGTGCATTGTCCCGTTATTTAAAACTTCACATAATGATTTAACGTAAAAAAATTTACGATGCTTTTGGATAAAAAAACGTTTGTGCGTATAGCATTCTTGTGAAGAAAATTAATCGGACGAAGCAATTGCAAAACTTGGAACCAAAAAAAAACGGGTCGGTTATCAGTATTTCCTCATCACGCGAATGTCGAAAGGAGGGAGTTGGTTTTGACACGTAACGCATGGATGTGAAATCTCAAAGACGATTATACACACAGTTCATAGTTTGGTGAGTATGAGTGTCGTATTGACGAATAATGAGATTACAATTGCGCACTATTATTGCTACTGTTATTACATTGATAATACAAAATTGTTTAGCCAAAACCATAATGATTTAATAGCAAGGAAACATTTTAATGTACCTGGAATATACGAAAATAACTACGTTTTTTAATCAAGATGGCTTCAATCGTTTGTTGATGACAAGTAGATGGAAATAAAAAAAAATCATTTGGTTATGTAATGCTCTATCCATATTAAAAGTGAATCTACTGAACAGATTTTCGCATACGACTTATATGGTTCCTAAATCGTAATACGCTCCTTCTATATCTTACGATAACCAAAAAAAGTCGTATATTTTCAACGGCGTTAAGTCCGTGAACCCGAAATATAAATGCTTTTGGTTATGAGCGTGCAATTATTCTTCAATCATACCGGTAGATTATGAATCAATGTTTCTGATACATCATTTACGAAGTACTTTTTTCGGAATTGCTAAATTGGTTCCTGTCTTGTTTTTCACGACGGTTATCTGATATCCTCGTATTTATGGCCTTACGCAGAAGTAAATCGGTCGAAGGTAACCGTTTGATTATCTTTTTATCGAGCAGCTACAAGGACACGTGTAGGGTCAACATAACCTCACACTTCTTCGAACAAATTTTTCTCATAGATCGTCAAGATTCCTTAGACAAAAAACGGCGTATCGAGCTTTTTAGAATTTGCTAAAGGCAGAGAGCTCGACATTGTTATTTTGACGCAAATGTTGTTAATCTTTGAAACCATCTGGCCGAAAACTGCAGCCAGCTGTCTCGACTTGGGGGTGAAATT
Organism: Ophioninae sp. B BG-2022a; assembly: GCA_030522765.1. NCBI lineage: Eukaryota > Metazoa > Arthropoda > Insecta > Hymenoptera > Ichneumonidae > Ophioninae sp. B BG-2022a. The sequence continues at coordinate 66,382 of JAPYZJ010000551.1, forward strand.
CTGAGTCGATTGATACAAGCATGTATGGTTCCAGGATCAACCCCTGAATTATTATTAATTTTATAACGAATCCACCATTTTATTCGCCTTGATTCTCCATTTCTAGGAAAAATGTCAAAAAAATATTGTAGGGAAGTTTTTTGCATTTCCCCAGTCTAATTTTGTACTTTCGGGAAAAACTCGGGCATATTTGTAACCAGCGGCAAATTTCTGAGTAAATAGACCCTTTTAAGAGTTTAAAAACGGAAAAAAATTTTTTTCGACTTTCCCGGCCACTTTTCCGAAATTTCAAAAATCACGATATTTCAAAAGGTCGTAGGGTGAGCTTCTTATATGCTATGGAGATTTATTGGGTGTGTTTGGAAAAGGTTTTTGCCTGACTTAAATGAAAAATTGGCAAATATCGATGGTCCAACCTTGAAATTTGGCAAAAAATCGAAAAATCATCGAATTTCAATTATTAAAAACGCATTTTGAAGAGAAAATCATAACAAAGAGATTGAACACAAAGTGGAGTGCCAAATGCTAAAGGAAAAAAAGTTATCGATGATTTAGTGAAAAAACTTATTTTCCCCAAAAATCCGAAAAATGTTGGATTTTTAATATTTTTTTTATTGGTTCATTTCGATGTAATTTTATCCCCTGAGCACGATTCTGCCATTTATTTCCCCCAAAACCCAAAATCTCCCTGAAAAAATAGTAAAAACTTCTAAAAACACCATTTTTTTACTGTATATCCATCGACGGAGAATCACATCCCCAATTTCACGCATGACATTCCGCCGTAGAACACCCTGTAAATCTTCTATTAACGATTCGTAAAAAAACCGATTACTCAAAGTGGCGGGGGTGCTAACTTTACGATCCTCCGAAACAGCTGGTCGCTCGTGACGCCGCCAGGCGGCAGTTTGGGTCGCAGAATACTTGTCTTCAAGCCGCCCATAAGAACTGTCCTTCTATGTCCGACTGAGTTCGTTGGAAGAAGGGTGGTTATTTGCGTTTTTGTCAAGGCGTAGAAAACGTCGGGGCACTATATGTCACCTTTTCTAGCGAGGTTTTTTGCTTACCAAAACATACAAATCTTCGGTCTTTAAGAACTACAATCTTCCGAGAAGTTGCGTGTAGCTGACTGTATCGCGTGACACATTGTACTTCACTCTTACCTACGTCACGTGGTACAGTTTCTATTTCGCCTTAAAAGCGAATCTGCAAATAAATGCACGGTCCGAACTCAAAATACGGTTCCAACGGAACCGATATTCGTGCCTGTCAAACGTTACGTAATTCTTCACAATAAAGAACCTTTCCATCCGTGCGTCCCAAGAATGACGTCACCCACCCAATCTGTCTTTCGTAATTGTTACCAAAATACCAACGACGAAAGCATTACATTTTGAAAATTTTGCATAAAAGCATCGCCAACGAACGATCCTCGCAATCCAACATCACCAGTAGTTCAATTACCATCCGTCAGTGGTCGCTGCTCGTAACGCGCGATACGCGAATTGCGATCGTGGCAGAAGTACGCGCACGAACGATTCAGGGTAGTCCTCTGGGTACAGCTGATTCAAGACATTTGCCCACGTGACCGAAAGATCACGCTCGCGCTGATGCTCCCTCGTTTTCATAACAGGTTCGAGCTAACAACACTTTTGCACTTTTATTGGATATAGCAATACAAAGTCCACAGAAGGTGTAAGAAATGTAGAAAAGTGTAGTTGAAATGAACAAAACAAATATTTGTCGTCTTCGGTGGCGAACGAAAAACGTATGACGAGTTGCCGTCGATAACAAGTAATCTCTGTGGCATGTCAAAAGTTGGCAAAGAGACGTAATTTTTGTTCTTCGCCACTGTTCAGCATCACAGCTTTTCTCGTGCATGTTTTTCGTCACTACGATAACGACGACTCTTGTTCCTCACTACACCAGTAAAAGAAAAAATAAATTGTCGACCCTTGACCACCATTCTCTGCTCCCACTTTGTAAACACGCAATTCGTCATTGGGTTGCGTACGTGTAAGACATTTGTGCGCGCGAATCACATACACGCGCGCGCCCGTGTCCAGCGGCGCGCGGCGATTGCATCGCGATCAAGAGAGTGAGGGTAGATGAGATCGAGAGAGACACAGAGAGTACCGAATTTCAGGTGTTATCAGAATTATCGTTAGTAGATGCTCGACGTTCGTCGTTTCGTCCGACCGCAACGGGTCGTCTACACCGACAATACCGATCTCTCACGTCCCGCGAGACTCAAATTCTGAATAGACAACTAATAACTCCGCGTGCTCCGTGTATTTACCAACGATCGAGGACCGAGTATGGAAGAGCAAAATGACGATGCTGGAACGTGCTTGCAAGAGTGGCAAGATTTGGCCAAAGATTACAAGGAACTTGAGGTGAGCGCAATGGTCAAGGTCATCATGATCGTCGGGGAGTAGCAATAACGTTTTCGGCATGTTTGGTCAGGCGAACAACAGAGACTACGTCGCCAAGTTGGAGGACCTCGAGGAGAGCAGGGGGAAATGTACGAAGGGAATCACTCATCAGAGATATCGCATCGCCAAGATACGCAAGAGCCTGGAACGGTTAGTTCCAACGGTTTCTGCCACCTCTGAGAGGGAACCTACATTTATATTTGTTTTTACAGACTCCAGCCAGTAGACTTGAGGAAATCGTTAGAGGAGGAAATTGCCAGGCGGGAGCAACAATTATACGAAATGGAACAATTGTTGCCCAGGCCCAACGGCACTTATTTGTCTATCATATTAGGCAGTGTCAATGTCTCCATATTAAACAAGAGCGACAAGTAAGTCGAGTTATACGTAACGCAACAACGGTAAAGTCAAACGCACTTTCTCATTGTCATTTTTCATCAAGGTTCAAATACAAGGATGAGTATGAAAAGTTCAAGCTGGTGCTCTCCGTTATCGGCTTTGTTCTGTCCGTTCTCAATCTCTTCACTGACGTGAGGTAACGGCGGTATCCGAGTGTTTGTACAAGTGGATAGTGTGCAGCGATAATAACTATAATCGAGCCAACATTTCAGAACTTTGGAGCTCAGCTTTATGTTCCTTTTGGTCTGGTATTACTGTACCTTGACGATAAGAGAGAGCATACTTAAGGTGAACGGATCACGGATAAAAGGCTGGTGGCGCTTTCACCATTTTCTCTCCACCGCTGTGTCTGGAGTTTTGCTCGTTTGGCCAAATACTGGACCTTGGTATGCTTTCCGGGGTCAATTTATGTGGTTCAACGTTTATATAAGTAAGTACTTGGCTGCTCTCAATTTGGGTACTAAAGTCCATCGATATAACAAATGCAAGGAATTTAGAGGGGCCTGTGTAAGCAGTAGCCTAATAAGTAGACCACGAAGAAGCAGCCCAAACAAGTAGAGTTTGCATACTTTTTTTTAACCGAAGCATGAGCGTGTCATCAGTAGAATATTATACATGAAGTCTTGCAACGGGTGACTTATTGAAAAATATTGATAAACAGAGGAATTAGAAATACCTATATTTGCAAAATTTTGCGATACGACTCACACTCATTAGTAAAACATAGATATCTCAAAATTGTCATTGTTCGGGTCATTTCCAAAATTCCGCCAAAATTGTTCACATTAAATTACAGATTCTGGGTTTTAAAGTAACGTGACACAAGTTTTTCTAACAATTCTAAAACGTTTCATTAAAAATTTAAAGTTTACCTAAACTCTAATTATAGAACCTTTGTGGTAAAAATGCTGAGTATTTATATATTGGTTACTAATTGCTTCTCAAATATCAATGCGCATCACATTTCCATTCCTGATTATTTTTCTTGAAGGTTGCGTCCAGTATCTACAATTCAGATATCAGCGGGGCGTTCTGTATCGATTGAAGGCGCTCGGCGAGAGGCACAACATGGACATTACCATAGAAGGTTTTCATTCGTGGATGTGGCGAGGACTGTCTTTTCTTCTACCCTTTCTCTTCGTAGGCTACTTCTTCCAACTGTACAACGCGTATGTACTGGCCAGTTTGGTCCGTCATCCGGAGGCAACGTGGCACGTTCCGGTACTCAGCCTCATGTTTTTCGTGCTTTTCCTTGGCAATACCATCACCACTGTGATGGTCGTACCGCAAAAGCTCCAGAAAACTGCCACGGAACGTACCGTTTCGAAAGGAGGGCAGACAAATGGACGGGATGCCAGAGGCAATGATAAACATCCTGAGAAAAAAGCGAACTAGATCGTCCGTTGGCGAGCCGGCGGAGCCGCTTTTCTTCTAATCACACGCTGCTGATTGTCATTCGACGAACCCTTTGTACATATACCTATCGTTGATGAAAGCTGGAGCCAGGCCCGTTGCGTAACTCGCCTATATATCGTCGAGGCTGCGCACATTATGTACGAACGCCAGTACATACCCTCGATCCTTAAACAATAAACGGTCGTACGAATAATTAGGAAAATAATTACTTTTTCATGTCCATTTGACGTCTAGGCAGTTGTGACGATTTCCGTGGTAAGCGGACTTGTTGCATCGTGTTGACACAATTTCGCATGCACGAGCTAGCAAAAAGAGATTTGTTACGAAAATTATTGGATTTTTTATATCGCCCATTTTGATATCGAGAAAATCATTTGACAATAATGCATAAAATATTTGGCCATGATGAAAAAGGATTAGAACGTTACAAAATTAGTATCCTGTAGCCCGCACACGGCTACAGGATACTAATTTTGGTTGGGTGGTGCGCGTGAGCGTCCGTGATACAAAACACAGAAACGAAGGGCCTTTCGGCTCTCTTTGACGGTCTTTGAATGCCTAGGACTTCTCGGTCGTGGATAGAAAGTACGAGTGAAATACAGAACCGAAATTTCTCTCAATTTTCTCACGCGCTAGAGAGCATTGCCGTTTTTCGCAGATCGAAAACCATTTTTATTCAGTCGAAAGGAAAAATAATGAATCAATTTTATGTCTAGACATAAAATACATAATACTAACTTAAATCTCTATTTGCCCAAAATCGAGATTGAGGTCTTCATAGCAATCTGGTCTCGTCTCCATTGAAATAGGATAGAGCTTTGTGCTGCGCAAGCACTGACCGATATTCTATTCCTATTGGTCGAAATTTTATACCTTTGCGACGCTTGTGGCGAAAAACGAAACTATTGAAACAACGGATTTCCAGTACGCTGGTACGCATTCTCCTGTCCACTCCTTTACTCTAGTCTCCATGGTCGAACGCAAAGGAAAATAAATCTTCCAAACATAACCCTCCGGGACGCGACTCGACGTAGTCCGAGTGCCAATTCCCGGAGCAACCGCTCGGGTCAAAGATCGCACGACTGTGCTATTTATTGACCTCACGACGGCGGTGAACGTTGGGGATTGCAAAGAGCTACTTGTTTGCAATGGCAAACACAGGAGTGTTGCCCTTCGTACGAGGGGTAGATTTCAGTTGCAACGACTTCGGCGTACGTTCATCCTTCATCATAGCCAATATCAGTGTCGCATCTGGATGACTAATTGTAGCGAACAAACCTCTTCCGCAGGACGGTAAATTTCCCATATCCGTGCGTCTCATGACCGGCATCCAATGGCTCAAATTGGACAAGACCAATTTGACAGAGATTCCGGAGGAAATGGGCAAGTTGCTAAAGTTGGTAAGCAAAAAAATTGCACGTCGAACTTGACGCTGGGTCACTCGTGATGAACATTCCACGCCTGTTGGCTTCAGGAACACTTGTCGCTGGTGAGAAATAACCTGGAACGTCTTTATGGTGAATTGACGGAACTTGGATGTCTCAGAACTCTGAACATAAGGCACAACAACATCAAAAGTAGCGGCATACCAGCCCAGTTGTTTCATTTGGAAGAGTTGACAACTTTGGATCTGAGCGATAACAATCTGAAAGAAGTACCCGATGGTCTGGAGCGAGCTAGATCCCTGCTCAATCTCAACCTGAGTCACAACCAGTGGGTTGCCTTCATCATTGTTGCCAATCTTAAATCCTCCAAAGCCTGAAGTGCCTGTACCGATGAATTTTCAGCATAGAAACGATTCCCAATACACTCTTCATTCATCTGACCGATCTCTTGTTCCTGGATTTGAGTCACAATCGGCTGGAGACTCTACCGCCGCAAACAAGAAGACTGGCCAATCTACAAACTCTCAATCTCAATCACAATCCACTTGGACACTTTCAACTGAGGTAATCCGACGCTACTGGTATAATTGTTGTATCGTATATGAGATTAGCTTTGTAATTATCCCGAATGGTGCAGACAACTTCCGTCGCTGATGAATCTGACGAGCCTGCAAATGCGTGATACGCAACGCACTCTCCACAATATTCCGTCCAGGCTGGAGAGTCTGACGAATCTTCAAGAATTGGATTTGTCGAGGAACGCGCTGCCGCGTGTGCCAGACGCTCTCTACGCGCTTCCAAATTTACGCCGCCTCAATCTAAGTGACAATCACATTACAGAATTGTCAACGGCTATCGGTATGGATCGCACTTGTGTTAGAGTATTCTATGCACGTAACAATACCGGATGTACTGAATACTATAGGAGATTGGTTCGCTCGCTCGTAGAAATGTGGCAAAAGTTGGAAACGCTGAATCTGTGTCGTAACAAGCTGACCGCATTGCCAAGTTCGATATGCAAAATATTGACGCTCCGACGACTCTACTTGAATGACAATATGCTGGATTTCGAGGGTATACCATCAGGGATCGGCAAGCTGTCGTCGCTCGAAGTGTTTTCCGCGGCGAAAAACCATTTGGAAATGATACCGGAAGGTTTGTGCAGGTAATTGAATTACTCGTTTCCCTTTTTCCTATATCTACGACGACGATAATCATATTGGCGTTGTCTTCCGTCAGATGTGGATCGTTGAAGCAATTGATATTGACGTGTAACCGGCTGATCACGTTACCAGACGCGATTCATCTGCTGACGGATTTGGACCGTTTGGATCTTCGAGACAATCCGAATTTGGTGATGCCACCGAAACCAACAGAGATTCAACGAGGATCAGGCATAGAGTTCTACAACATTGATTTTTCCCTTCAACATCAGTTACGGCTTGCCGGAGCTAAAGTACCGGCACTCGCGCAAACAGCAAGTACGTCTCCGCCCTTTTTCTACTGCTCGACTTGAGGTCGAACGATGAGAGACGCGGCACAAAAATTTATCATCACAATCGAATATCCGCAGACAGCAGCAAAGATCCGATCGCGCGTAAAATGAGGCTACGGAGAAGGCGGGATCAGGAGGAAGCCGATCAGGATCAAGCGAAAATACTAAAAGTACGTTTCCTACCGCAATAGAAACAATCTCGCGATACGTTTATGAAAAATTCCCCGAAATCTTACGGTTCATTCGTTTCTCTGTTCAGGGAATGAAGGACATCGCGAGCGAAAAGAACAACAAAGAGAAAAGTTTAGAAGATACGAGAGCAGCGGAATCTCTCAAGTGAGCAGCGAAAAAACCAACAACTTCCATCGTCTTCTCGAGAGGTGTTAAATTTCGATCCCTTTTGCGCAGGCCAAAGAGATGGGATGAGACTTTGGAGAAGCCGCCACTTGATTATTCGGAGATATTCGATCAAGACGCGGGTCGTATGCCTGGTATTTCGATCTGGGAAATTGAAAATTTCCTGCCGAATCAAATAGAGGAAGTTGCCCATGGAAAGTTTTACGAAGGCGATTGTTACATCGTGTTGAAGACGGGAGTGGACGAAAGCGGTTCTCTTGTTTGGGCTATTTACTTCTGGATAGGAGAAAAAGCAACGGTGCGACATTCAATTTCCTTTTCGGTCGACATGAGTCTTTTTTTTTCAGTTACCGAAGTGACAATCCGTTTTATTTGTATTCGTTTCTTCATTGTGCGTAGCTGGACAAACGAGCTTGCGCGGCGATTCACGCTGTGAATTTGCGAAACTTTCTAGGGGCTCAATGTCGCACAATAAGAGAGGAACAGGGAGACGAGTCGGATGAATTCATTATGCTCTTCGATTCTGACATAACTTACATCGAGGGTGGAAGAACGTCATCGGGTTTTTACACGGTCGAGGATACGGTGAGAAAAGTCTCTCTTTTATATTCTCATTGTCTCGTCTGTGTATCCGCCTGAAAATATAATGGCGTGTGCCATGACAGCCGGCGGTTACCCGGCTTTATCGGGTTCACGCGGCTGGAGCTTCGGTGCATTTAGAACCGGTCCCGGTCACGTTCGATAGTCTCGATCCGGGCTACGTTTTTGTCCTCGACACTGGCGTCAAAATATTCATGTGGTACGGCACGAGGGCTAAGAATACTCTCAAGTCGAAATCTCGTCTCATGGCCGAGAAGATCAATAAAAACGAGAGGAAGAACAAATCGGAGATCATTACGGAGATAATGGGAACGGAATCTGAAGACTTTTGGGCTTGTTTGGGATGCGAAGCTTCTTCCTCTCGGCCGATACTCGTGAGTAATATTTATGGTTTAACAAGTCTGGAAATTTCTATGATGAAGGTTTCTTTATCAATTCGATTAAGCAGAATGTTAAGCTATTTTTTCTCGAAACAGGATCACGTGGATGTCAACTTTACGCCCCTCGTGCCTCGGCTCTATCAAGTGCGTCTTGGTATGGGATATCTTGAGTTGCCTCAAGTCGAAGTTCCACACGGAAAGTTAACGAATAACCTTCTTAACAATCGGAACGTTTACATACTCGACTGTTATCTCGATGTCTACGTCTGGTACGCTTTTGTAGGATATTCTCCATTTCTAAATTTCTGCGCGGACAAAATCTCACTATCGCGAGGATTTCTTTGAAGCATGTTAATATTTTTTCAGGTTTGGAAAAAAGTCGACGCGATTGGTGCGAGCCGCTGCAGTCAAGCTTTCCCAAGAATTGTTCAATATGATTGAACGACCGGAATATGCGATGGTGACGAGGCTCCAGGAGGGCACCGAGTCGCAAGTACGTCAAATCGATCCCGCCCTTATATTAGCATACTTTATTCTCTTTTTTTTCTTCCGACAGATATTCAAATCGAAGTTCACTGGTTGGGACGAAGTGATCGCGGTCGACTTTACGCGAACCGCTGAGTCGGTAGCGAAAACTGGCGCGGATTTAACCAAGTGGGCCAAACAGCAAGATACCAAGGTGAGCCAATCAATTTTGTTGGTAGCCGCTCGATGTAGTGGAAATTCAGAATGTTACTAAAAAGAAACACGAAAAAACAGGCGGACTTGGCCGCTCTGTTTATGCCCCGACGACCACAAATGTCGAGCGCCGAGGCCCAACAACTGATGGCCGAATGGAGCGAGGATCTCGAAGCGATGGAAGCCTTCGTATTAGAAAAACGTAAATTCGTTCGTCTACCGGAGGACGAATTGGGCCATTTTTACAGCGGAAACTGTTACGTTTTTCTATGCAGATATTGGATGGTAAGCTTATCGATTTCATCAGCGATCGATAATCACCGTTCGATCCAATTTTCCGTTTCTTTTGGGTAGCCTTTGGACGTGGCGGAAAACGATGACGGCGGTGGTGGCGAGGAACAGTACGAAGACGATTTTCAATGTATTATGTACTTCTGGCAAGGTCGCGATGCGGGCAACATGGGCTGGCTCACGTTCACTTTTGGGTATGCTCATAAACGTTACAACGTAACTTCACCCAAAAAGCCAATTTGTTATTAACACATAATAAAATACCTGTTATGTGCTCGTATAGGATGCAGAAGAAGTTCAAGTCGATATTCGGTGAAAAGTTGGAGGTCGTGAGGACCCATCAGCAACAGGAAAACTTAAAGTTCATGGCGCACTTCAAGAGAAAATTCATAATACACCAGGGAAAGAGAAAACAGCCGAAATCAGCTGATTCGAACAAAGTGGAGTTTTTCCATCTTCGAAGGAACGGTAGTGCACTGTGCACAAGACTCGTACAAATACATCCCGACGCGAGTCTACTGAATTCGGCATTTTGGCAAGTATTTCATTCAAAAATGAACGCGTTGCGATCAATTCCTCCGATTACATTCTCATTGTAAGTGGATTTCCCTACACGCAGTTATATTCTGAATGTGCCGTTCAATAACGACGATCAGACGGGAATAGTGTACGTTTGGATAGGTTCCAAGTCTGACCCCGAGGACGCCCGTCTCGTTCAGGAAATGGCCGAAGAAATGTTTAACAACGTAACAAGCCTTTTTTTACCGTGTGAAAATCAGGAGAGCTCGTTTATGGTTTTACCTGACTGAACTGTCTTTTTTTGCAGCCGTGGATGAGCCTGCAGGTGTTAAACGAAGGAGAGGAACCGGATAACTTCTTTTGGGTCGGTTTGGGTGGAAAGAAAGCGTACGAAACGGACGCAGACTACATGAATTACACGAGACTCTTCCGATGCTCCAACGAGAAGGGTTACTTTGTCATTAGTGAAAAGTGCACCGACTTCTGTCAGGTACGATCCTCGTATTCGATTATTCTCCCTGCAATTAATTCGCAGTTAGCTGACAGTTTGTTCGCCGTCTGCAGGACGATCTCGCGGACGACGACATTATGATTCTCGACAACGGTGAGCAAGTATTCCTTTGGCTGGGCGCCCGTTGCTCGGAGGTGGAGATCAAGCTCGCTTACAAATCCGCCCAAGTTTACATCCAACACTTGCGAGCCAAGCAGCCGGAGAAACCACGCAAATTGTTCCTTACAGCAAAGGGCAAAGAGTCACGGCGTTTCACCAAATGTTTCCATGGCTGGGGTACCCACAAGAAACCACCTGAGTGAATTAATCCTCACAGCCATCTCTTTTTAATCGACCTGTTTTTTTTACCAGAGAGTCACTCTGTGCCCTCCTCTTTTTATCCCTGTAAGAGGATTTTCCTCTGCAATACGCCAAGTCTAAAATAATTCGCACAACATTAACGAATTTTCTAAGAGAGGAACAATATTGTATTTGTACATAACCGTAAGTCCGAATAGCCGAACATCGACAAATAAAAGATCATTGATATACATTTAGTCTGTGTGTACGTGCAAGTGTGCGTTTATCCAGGATGAGCGGGTTGCACAGAACATAAATGGAAGCAAGTTTCTATGGATGCCTTTAGGTCGTTCGCGTTGCTGCTCTTGCGCCAGGAACGTCGGATCCTCGTAGCTGGTACGCAAAAGGGCGTATTGTTTGCAAAACGGCCGATGAGGATCCGTTGAGCATAGCCGTACCTTGAACTATTCATAGAGAGAATACATAGACAGCTGCGTATGATGAGGAAAGCGAATTCGCTAGTCGTCGTCGTCATCATCATCCGACGGGACAAAGAGATCATTCTCCTCGAGGAAATTAGCTACGTTTTTGCTGATCGCGGCGCCGATGAAGAGACCGACGACGACGCCACCGACGACCCCGAGGAATCCAAACGGTGTGGTCTTCGGCTTGGGAAGTATCGCCCCCGACCTCGTAGTTGTTGCGGACCGGCTCGTCACTTTGCTCTCCACTGTGCACCTTCCGATGCATTTTCCAGCTAGGATTGGAGCGTACACTCTCTGTAGTGCGAATGTACCTCGAGCCAGAGCCATTCTTCAAATTTTTGGGACTACCGAATTTGTCACCCGTTTTCTTGCTACTGCGCGCGTGACACACACATTGTCGGCTCTGTCGGCTCTCTTACTATTTTTGTCGCTTTTGTCGTCTCCTTTTGATCGCTCAACCGTCCACCCCCAGCGCCATCTGGCTATCGCGTACGGCTTGGATACGCCGATGGTGGGGGTAGACGAAACGACTAACCGAATGGAAAAGTGGTCGAAGCACCTCTAGAGTCGATACCCGACACTATTAGGCAATTCTTCCGTCTGGTAGCATTTCAACCCATGGATATATTTCCCTCTCTTCGCTCAGCCGATAAAACCATGTGAGTGTCCCGCTATCTCCGGTATTCTCTTCCCAGTCTTCGCGGCGTACGTTCCGTTGCAATTGTCATCGGCTCTGGGTTTTCGCTGACAAAAAAACGCCCGTTGGCGATCAATGATGGAAGATCGGTAAGTAACCGATCGCTTCGATGAAAAACCGGCGCTATTAACGAACGTTTGCAGAAACAACAAAAAAACCGTTCAATCCTCAGATCAGAGTTAAAGGCCGTCTCGAGAGGTACGAAGAGTTCTCCGAGTCGAAAGAGCGGTAAGAAGCGCGCCGGCCGAAGAAGCGTCGCTCCAGCCTGGGAAGACGCGCCTCTCGAAAACGGCGGCCCAACTCTTGACTACCGTCAAATGTTTTGGCAGTCTGGTGTACCGCCCCCGCATGTCCAACCCCATAACGGCCAGCGACTCTTCGCCGCAGTGTCGGATCCGAGTGTTTGCGGATACTCGCCTCTGCCAATGGCCTATGCCATGGAACCTATTTCCGTGCCCCCTGTCTATTCTCTCTACCAGCCGATGACGCGTCCCGGTTACAGAACCTTCAGGGGCCGTCCTAGGCGGAACGGCCAAAACGGTCCGGCCTCTCGTCCAAACGTTACCAATGGCTACTCTAGCCTACAAGAGAACCGTTCCGATTACTCCAACCCACCGGTTCATCAAAACGGCGACTATGCGTCCCTCCCGCCCAATGCCAACATCGACCGCTCCAGCGCTGGAGAAGAACTCAATAACGAGCAGCGGAGATACTCTGATCCGGGTTTGGCTGACCATGCAAGACCCACCAGTGAGGATTCGGACAGTGCCGACAGTGGCAGCTCCATGACGACTTTGGGGAAAAACAAGTTGGTCCTCTCGCTCGTCGAACAGGTAAAACTTGCCTTTTTTAGGTTTTAGTGATGACTTGTATGGGAAATAATAATAATTTGGCGGTAAACGTTCATTCGGTGTGTTCCAACGTTAAACCTGGGCATTTTAAGTCCTGACGTTTCTTCATTTGCTCTATACATTCAAAAAATACTGAAAACATTTATGCTAATGCATTTATATTGTTGTAACTCATAAAATTATGGAAACATTTTTTTTTCTGATATTCTTTGTGAAATAAATGAAGAACATTGCCACCCAACATCATGATTGTTAGGATATGAAAAATCTGGGGTTATGGACGAAGTTATAGTAATAGAGGAGGTAATGATCAGCGACTATAAAAATCATAAAAATAGCGAGCAGGTATAAGGATTTAGGAATGTTAATGTAATAATAAGCAAATAGTATCATTTAATTATAACATTACAGTACTATAATAATATATAATAATATAATACCTCAGCGGAGCATTCTTACTTCCATTGTTTTAACGTTGGATAAATGATAAAAATTAAAATCATACCTCTATCAAATTTCTTTCAACGGAGTAATCGATTTGCATCCTTCTTGCCCAAAAATGCAATAAGTGTTTTTTTACAGTACAGTGGAGTACAATAAAGTGAGTCAAGTGTTTATTGGTACATGTATTTTCGATTATTTGTAGCCTGTGTACATGGTGAGACCAATCAGAATTGACTGATTAATGAATTCACTCAATACATAAATACATTTATTTAATTTTTTCTTCCAACTGCAGCTCATCCATTTGTCCATTTGATTTAACTTCCAATTCACTTCTATCGTTCGGCGTATCATTCGTTTAGTTTCACTTTCGTTTATTCAATGATTTGGTTTTTCCAGATGACCGCGCTAAGGGAGACCAATAGTCGAATGTTCAAAGAGCTGCACGAAACGAGGACGGATCTGGAGTGCGTGAAGAGCGAATTGGCGAGACTGAAACGTGGCGGCGCCTCGGACTATCAGCCCGGAATGTTATCAGGTAGGAGCGTGGTTTCAAATATCCCATCTGCAAGCGAAATAAAAGGCAAAAGGTCCCGGGAGAAAAAGAAAAAAAAAGAAGCATACATTTTTTTCTACTCTGACAGATATCGTACGGGACATGAGAGAAGCCAACAAAGCCCTCGACGAGGCGATGATCACGAAAGTGAACGCGATGGTGGAAGATCAGAACAGGCAGCGGACAATGGAGTTTGAAAACTTAAGGGTGAGTCTATTACGTTCCAATTGTTGTAACGTCGTGCATCCTCGAAGAGGCCAGAAAACGATTCCCGTTGCTAGAGAAAATTCGTCCCTATTGGAAAGAGACTTTCAGTCAAGAAAAAAGTTTAGGTTGCGAGCATTGGTTCCTTTTATGGGCGTTGAAAAATTGGGGCTGAGTTTTGGTTCTTTGGAGACTGTTTTTTTAAGTTAATTCGGGTTCGATTATATTTGTTAGGATTTGGGTCAATTCTTCTGCGATCCCAGTCATGGACGTTGGAAAAACGTATTATTCGCACATTAGGTTTGTTTGGGTTTGTAGTAGTTCGTTGGAATCCGTTTAGGTTTCTCTGGACTTATCCCGGTTTGTTGGGTTGGTTTGGGTTCGTTCTGATTTATTCGGATGTGTTTGGGTTTGTTCTGATTTATTCGGATCTGTTTGGATTTGGTTTGATTCGTCCAAATCCGTTTAGGTTCATTTTGTGTTTCTTTAGAACCGTTTGGGTTTGTTCTGGATCGTTCGAATCCATTTGGATTTGTTTAGGTTTTTTTCTGTTTCGTTTGTATCCGTTTGGGTTTATTTTGGTTTTTCTTGCTTCAGGTTTGCTTAGGTTTGTCCTTAGATGGTTTGGTTTGGGTTTCAGTTGATCCTTTCGTTTGTGCGTCGATAAAAAAAAAACCAGTTAACTTCGCTCCGGTTTGGTTTACGTCGAGATATTCAATCCAATCTTGCAAAAGGAATGATAAAAAACGATCAGCGGTGCGTATGGTTGCACTTTTCTCGGTTTGCGTGTCACGTAACACGTACCCATTTCTTACGTCGGTCGAGTAGATCAATGACGAATAACAGTCACCAATCCGGGGGTGATCACTCGTTCGAGGTCCCTCGTGAGTCTCGTAAGTGCGCGCTGGTGCACTCGCGATCTACGTCGTACATGCCCAACGTGGCGAGTACTCGTCAACCGATCGACCTTAATTTCGCGTCTCGAGGATTAGGGAATGGCAGGCCGACGGGAGTTTCTCGTTCGAAAAACTCGCCGTCGCGACGATGCTCGATAATTACGCAATCGTGTTGTTGAACTCTCGAACGAGGAAGTGTGGAGCCTTGGAAAACGGACGTAATTCATGATGACACTGACACCGATCGTGCTGTACGTTCGTGAAATTTGGTCGCGTAGAACCGACGGAGAGAGGGAAAGAGCGAGAGTGAGAGATTGATTGATTTCGTTTTTTTTACGTATCACATTTGTGGCGAACTTCGCTAAATGTTAATGAATGTTATAGAATAATTATTTTTTTGTCTTTAATTGATAATTCATTGATTTGTAGTTCTTAATTAATTGAATATTATTTACTATTTTGAAATCAATCGATCGATATCAAAATAATTGATGAAGCTTTCACGGATTATTCTAATTTTCATGAATTATTGGTCATGAATTATTTTGTGATTAAGTTATTAATACGAAAACGATTCATTCTCATTTAGACAGTTAGAATAATCAATGAAGTTTCCAATGATTATTTAAATTTTTTATTAAATCCTTCATTAATTATCATTTATTATTCTGTGATTAATTCACTAATACAAAAATAATTCATGGTTCATGAAAATGGAGTTGGCATCGTTGGAATGTAATAATTATTTTTTCCTAAATTACTATCGTCAGTAATGTGACACCTAAATTATTCAAATATTTTTCCAGGGCTTTTATTCAGCGATGTGCACAGCCTTAAAATAAAAAAAAATGTTGTCGTATGATAATAACAAAAATTACGTGCGTTCATTAAATTATTTCATTTGATTCAGGAGTTAATGAATTTTTTAGTAACCGATTAATCAATAAATCGTACTCGATCATCATGAAATGAATTAATATAAAAATTACGGTTAATACAATGAGTTTTTCTCCAAATTACTCTCTCATCAGTTACGAGATAGAAAAATCTCACATTTAATCTGAATTTGAAAAAAAAACGATTTCGTACAATTATAGTGAAAATTAATTCGTGTGTTAACAAGTAATCGATAAATTTTGCAAGCAAGTAATCGATTAATTTTGCAATAAGCAAGTAATCGATTAATTTTGTACAATATATTACATCAATTCAAAATTAACGAATCAGCCCAAAAATAATGTGTAATCAAATCAAAATTTGCATCGTACGAATTCCATAAATTTCCTACGAGAGTAATTTTCCATATAACTCTACTTCTGAGTCACAAAAACCCTTAATTTTTGTCGAAGTTTCTAAATTTACAATCTAAAATCGCAAAAATCGATTTCACGAAGGGAACTTCGTCATGAAAGGTAAACTGGAACGTCAGGAAGCGATAATAGCTGTTTTGAACATTGTGCTCCGAATGGACTGCCGAAGAATGTTCGCGATGAACTCGAAGAGCCCTCGAGTGGGTGGTACGCGGGAAATCAAGGCGGAGAGACGGAAATTTCAACATTCAAAGTCGTCGTTGCGTAAGATTCCTGACAAGGAGGAAAAAGATTGCCACAGGGAAATTCGAGGATCTGCGGTTGGGAGCAAGAGAGTAAAACTCGTTCGTTCTCACGTCTCAGAATTTGACGATCGTTTCGTCGACGAGCGAACGTCGGATGTGCGCTCGGATTCTCCTGGACGATGATGGAACCCTACTTTGTTTGCTCGGCGTTTTTCCGGGCTCTCTCTGTTTGATCAGGACTGCCAGGTGATGCGAGGTTACCTTTCACGATTTTTCGACGATAACCTCGTGGGGAACGCCCGGTGCCCTTCGAGCCCTTCGAACTTTTCATGGAGACTCTTCCTCATCTGCTCCCTGAAAACTTGCCATCAAACGCGCGCTCTAACATCTTTGAGTCTTGATAACGTTCCGCTCATTGGAAGTGGCCTTTTTGGATCATTGAAAGGCAAAGGATTCCTGAAAAATTTGGATGGACGATCCGGACTAAAAATGAAATCTGAATTTCATCTAAATAATGATAATTCCATTTTCAGATCACGCGTAAAAGTATCCAGGATCATTATTTTCCAGGCTGAAAATTGCTAATGAACTGATAATTGTGACAGGATAACAATAACGAATTAACGATTAAAAAATAACCAAAAGTTTCCATCACGATTATTGTTTAGTTAATTATTAAAGAATTGAACGATTATTAAATTAATTATTTATTATTAACAAATTAACGATTATTAAATCTGTTAACTTGATAATTCGCTGATAATGAATCAAGTTAAAATATTGCTTATTAACAATACAAAATTGCTAAAAGCGTCCAGAATAAAAAAGGTTAATCGAATATAATATATGTGTAATAACACAATTAGTCCAGAAAACAGTGATTAATTAGCAATGAAAAAAATAGCTAAAAGTGTCCAGACTGAGCTTATGAGCTGATAATTATTCGAGTATAGAGATTCCTAATTATCTATCAAAATTAATTACTTTGCTGTTAATTAATCGAGTATGAAAATAGCTAATTAACTTATAATTAGTCAAGTATAAAAATGGCTTATTAGCCGATAACCGGACGAGGATGAAAATGGCTAACTGGAAATAAAAGAAAACCCAAATTAGCTTTCATTCGGTGAGGCAAAAATAGCTAATTAACAATTTTTATACCAGACGTCCCGAATTGTCAATTCCACGATCGCGAGCAGCTTTGAGGTTAGTTTTCCGGGGAAAGGGCAAGTGCATATTGCACTTTATGAGAATTTAATCTCTCGATGAAAATCATTGTTAGGAAAAACGAACGGACGTGAACCGACTCAGGCGGATTTGCATAGAAATAAGTTGGCTCATTTCGCGTCGAATGGCGCATGTGCTTTGCATGATTGATGAACTTCTCAATGACGAAACCTTCGTCGATAAACATGCGACATTGGCACGAGCCTCGAATGACGGAGTAACGTCCAAGGTCACGTGCCGTGTGTAATTCGAGCTACGGCAAATATCCATTATACTCACGAGCAATGGTAAAGCGGGCTTTAATCGCACTTGGTATTATCATCGGGATCGACTCGTTATTCTTGTTCCTTGGAAATTCGAAGCTGACCTGTATGACCGCCGTGACGTCATTCCAGAATTTCTAGAATTTCTAGAATTTGGGACAAAAAAAAAACAGATCGATTTTCCAGATTTTTTGCCGATTAAGAGGGAAATTAATTGGAATGACAAACTCGGGATTTTACATAGAATTCTTACGTAGTTATGCCAAATTTAGGTTTTTTTTTTAATTGTGAAGTACAATGGAGTATAATGATACAGTAGAATTGAAATTATTTTAAAAAAGTGGCGACGACCATCCACGCCCGGCTGTACAGGTTCTTCTCAAATTCTTCGACTCACCTGAAATGACATTTTTAATAATAATCGGTTAGTACTACAATTATATTTTTGTATGAGGGGATCCTTTCTTTCGAAATTTTGAGCAATTATCGATTTGACAAACTGTAGGAAAATCTTACTTCGCTAGCGTGAGAACTCTTAATTTGATATCAGTAGCGTCTCTTAATTTGATATTAACGAATGGATAAACGTGTTAAATATTTGTTGTTGAATTTGTTTACATTTCATAAATTTGTAACAGTCCCGACTGCGAAATTTTACTGAATTTCAGACGGCTTTTAAGATTTACGAATTTTCTGAAATTTGAAAATTTCCGAGAACCCGAACAAACTATCGCAAAAGATATAAATATTCCTGAACTTTAGTAAATCTTTTGATCTCGTGCAAATCGAAGTTTCTCAATATTCTAAATGTTCTGAATCTCACATTTTTTAAAGTTTTACTTCTATTTGGGCATTCTCCGTAGCTTCCGATACTTTCGAAGATTTATGAGCCTTGGGTGATTCTGGACGTTTTTTAATTTTCCAAAAATGATCGAAACAGATCTAAAATCCTAAAATTATCGAAATACCTAATTATAAAATCCTAAAGTTATGTAAATGGTTCTAAAAAATTATAAAATTATCTAAATGGTCCTAAATTGAATAGATTTTTCTGATCTTTCCAAATCTTTTGGATTTGAGTTTTTCAATTGAAAAATATCCGTTAACAACAATGTTGTTATTTAATAAATCTTTTTACAATCCTTCAAAAAAAAATAGTCGCAACTCCGAATTTTGCAAACTTCTACTAAAGCTTCAGTTAAAAATAAAAATCGCTCAAAACCGTACCTTTCGAAAGTAACGAAAAAAATCGCATTTTCGAAATATCAGACATTTCATCTCCGACCTCATTAAACGTCGCCATATTTTTTTTCCCACTTTCCTAGACCAGCGCCAAAGCAAGACCGGCCTCTTTTTCAAAACTTTTCCAAGTTGCCCTTCGTAATTTCTTGATCGCCAAACCGTTTGACCCTGAACCGGAGACGAGCGTCGTATTTATCAAGGCATTAAGGGGGATCGAATGCCCGATCGTTGGAAGGTCTCGTTGGTGCGATTAGGAAGCCCCGTAGGTGCGATACGATACGATCGGTCTGGGGACGTCAAGGGGGACCGTGAGGGCGTTCCCCAGCCTGTCGATTCTTCCCACCCACGTACATACAAAAGCGCACCCACCGGATGAAGAAAATATCGCGATACGAAATATTCTTGTTGCCGACTAAGAGTGATTAGGTTTCAAACGGGAGCCGGGGGGAGGGGGGGGGGTGCGCAGGGGTGGGAACAAAGTTTGAAGGAACGAAGTGAGGGGCCGAGTCTGCGGGAGATCGCGGAGTGACGGCAACTAACCCAAGCTCGAGGCACTTAACGGCTGTCAAAAGGCCTCTTTCGGCCCTCTCTCTCTCTCTCTTTCTCTATTATTTTTTCTCCTCTCTCTCACACGATGCCCCGCGGCTTCTCGGGTTACAAACGTCCATTAGCTTCATCAAGGCAATGGCCGTCGACCATGTAACGCCATCGCTCCTTCGAGATCCACGTAATTTAGTAAATGAGAAGAAAACGCGGCTTTCGCAACAAAACCCGGAAATTTCTAGAATTCAGGCTTACCAAACATAATTTTTGTTAAATTGAGAGTTCGCGAGCTTAAATGTTGCTCCGATGGATGAAGATAAGGTTTGTTTGGGTTCGAATGCTCGATGGATGTTTTATTTCTTTTTTTTTCAAGTTGACAATTGTTACGTTTGATTATGCTGATTTTTTCAAGTTTGAAATCCGCGATATTTATTCATTTATTCATTTGGTCAT
Source organism: Ophioninae sp. B BG-2022a (assembly GCA_030522765.1). Taxonomy (NCBI): domain Eukaryota; kingdom Metazoa; phylum Arthropoda; class Insecta; order Hymenoptera; family Ichneumonidae; species Ophioninae sp. B BG-2022a. The sequence goes on from JAPYZJ010000551.1 coordinate 86,543, forward strand.
TAATTTACTCACGTATTTCCTAATTTTGGGGAAAATTGCAATTGGCGTATTTAAATTCAAAGTTTTTCAAATTTTGCTCGTTTATTTGTTTATTTACTTATTTCTTTACTTATTTATGTATTCGTGTATTTATTTATTTTGATTGCAGGATCAACTTGCCAAACTCAGCGAGGAGAAGGACGAGAATCAGCGACGAATCACCGAACTTGAGGAGGCGGTGACAGCGTTAAAAGTATCCGCGAAGTGAGTAATTTTCACCCGTGGCACGTTGTCGAATCATTTTTTTCATAATTTGAAAGTTGTTCAAAAGTAACTCCGCATATATTGATATTCATAAGCATTTGGACAACGACAATTTTCATTCAAATTTAAAATACTCGGCACTTTTTCAGCTCACAACCAACGTCTTTATAGTCAATCTCCATATCATATCAATCTCTTCAAATCCTCGTTTGGATTTTCTTGTAAATCCTTTCGAACGAAATCCGATTTTTATCCAAGCTTTTTGTGCGTCCTGTTCTCCAAGCTCTCTCACTCCAAAACGCTTTTCCCAGCTGTTTCACGTGCTAGAATGTCTACTACTCATCCCTAACTCGAAGAAAATAAAAACCAATCATGACATCGGAGTAACATTGTTTCTCGCAATGGCACCCTTGCGGGAGTCAAAATATACAGGGTGACTGGCAATTCGACTTATTTCTTAAAAGGTCATTCTAGAGGTCATTGGAATCGAATTAACCCCATGAAGTAGGCGTGAAAATTGAATTTTCACTGAATTATCCTGGATTCCAATTTTTTACCGATTTGTAACCCCGTCACCAAAAACAAGTAATTAAAATACATTTTCCACTCTCCACATAGTCGGTGACAGCTTTTTCTTCTAAAAGCTGACGAATCAACACTTTTTTTCAATAACCGAAATTCGGGTACTTTCGGAAACGAAACCTGTGCCAATTCAAGATCTCTTGTTTCTGAATAATGCGAATTTCGCGCATGCACTTTTTTTCTAACGTCATTGTAATTTAATTAATTGATCAGCTGTCCGACACGTGTAAATTGAGATTTAGGTTTCTTAAATGATTTTTTTATGACAAGTCAAATTTCTAAAGAATCGTAATCATAGGTCAGTGAAAATTCTGAGTTTGAACAATTCCATAGGGCTTAATTAGATCCAAACGATTTCTAGATCTTTTTAAAGGAACGAGTCGGATCAGCCAATATCGTAGTAAAAAAAAAAGGGAGAATTGAAA